>LGRX02027193.1:0-22164 GCA_001247695.2 Cymbomonas tetramitiformis
GGTTGAAAAGACAATGAAATCGAATATCAGATATCAAGGTTATGACAGTATGACGCTATGACAGTATGACAGTATGACAGTACAGTAGTATGACAGTACTGTGGGGCAGTCATCGTGTCAGTCTGTCGGCATAACATCTGAATCGAGAATGGCGAATCGGAATTAGAAATGAGATCGGATCGGGAATTGAACGTTGAGCCGAAGTGTGACATCGGCTGTCGAGTGGTTGACCCTGCAACCTGAGTGACGAGTGAATAAGTGGAGCACTTGAGAAGTGTTTAGCCTTCAGAACTCGGAACCGAATTATCGTTTGTACCTCAATCTGGCCCTGATCCAGTATATTATAAAAATCCGAATTGTGTACCTTTGCACGTTCAATCAAAAACATATCTCCGAGCATCTGTCGTCGTGCCCCCGGCACATTTGGTATCAGCGTGCTGCGATTTCGCCTCTGCGCAACTCGCCCACGGGCCTTTTGTAACTTCCGTTGTAATACAGGGGGAGAGCTGCACTTCCGGCTATCTGGGCGCAATTTTAGCCTCCGTAAGTACGTTTTTTTTTTTATACAACGGCCGTATCCTTTGGAAAACATCTCCAAAACTTCATATTTTCGCCCCTTAACACTGGGGGCCCAACCAGGCTCAAAAAAGTCAGCATTCGTTTTCCGATCTTAACTTCCAAGTCTGCCCCAGGCTACAAACAACCGTCAGGGAGCACCCTAAAGGGTTTCCCCGGTTTATAGTAGCCAGGAAAACCTCATAGCCCACTTTCTAGAGCCTTAAAAAGGCGAAAAACAGCCAAAAACAGCCCAAAATAGCCGTTTTAGCCCCTTTTCAGCCTACCCCCAAACCTTCCACAGTAGCCCCCACCACCAAAAACTCCTTCCCCAGACCCCATAGAACACCCTAGAACCCCCCAATACCGCCCTCACGGCCACCAGCAGCCGGGAAAGCCCCCCAAAACAGCACTTTTAGTGGCTTCTGGACAGTTTCTGGACAGTTTCTGGACACCTCTGGTTTACCCTCTGGCTGGAATATTTTGGGAGTGTACGAAGTCCGGTTACCTTCTGGGACCTTGCTGAGCTTTCTGGGACCTTGCTGAGCTTTCTGGTTGCAGTTCCTTGACCCCTGCCTGCATACATAGGCACTTGAAATCTGTGTCGCGGAGCCCTGGCGAAAATTTGAGTTCGCCGGTGCATGGCAGTACCCCCTTCGCCAGAAGAATACAGAAGAGCGTGGTGGAAACAAGGACCCATCAAGTGGGTATTCCCCCCAGACCCCACCTACCCACCAGCAGGCGCCTTCTGGCAGAGCGGTCCTTGGAGCGGTCCTCCTTCCCCCTCTTCCTCTGACGACGAGGAGGAGAACTGAGCGCCTGGATACAGTCACGCTGGCTATCCCACCAAGATACCACAACTGGGTGTGGGTTCAGATTGGAAACCTTCTCTTCCGCTACCCGAACTCCCAAGACCTGACAGTCTTCCCCGCGCTCCCTGGCTCGTATCCAGTGCAAGGAATCGAAGAGTGGCCTTGGGTCCCCCCATCACCACCTGGAAGCCCCGCCCCTTCGCCTCCAGCGAGCGACATCGAAGAGGACGAGACTAATTAAATAAAAAAAAAAGGCGAGCACTCACCACTTTGCTCACCTGTGGCTATTGCCACACCCAGTCCTTGATCTCAACCAGCTCAGTAATCAGGATGTCACAGCAGACATCAGAGGCATTTCCCAGCATGAGTGTCAGCGCAGAGCAGCTACACCACACTCTGTTCTCTCCCATAACCTTCCCATCGCCCACCACATATGCTTCCGCTCACCCCATTCCACACCCAGGCACCACCATGCCCTACACAGCGGTGCCCCGCCCTTATACTATGCCGGATGGCACCCCCGCACAGGCTGTATGGAACGGCGTCAATTGGGTATTACCCCAATCAGCGCCCCTCGCTGGGGGAGCGAGTATCACCAGTGCCGTTCACACTGGGAACCCATCACCCCGTGGGCGCATATCCCACACCGTTCCAACAACAGCTACAACAGCAGCAACAGTGGCTCGCGTACCAGCAGCAGCAACAGCAGTGGCTTCAACAGCAGCCACTGGAACCGATGCAGCAGCAGTTACAGCAGCAGCAGTTACAGCAGCAGCAGCTACAGCAGCAACAGCAGCAGCAGCAGCAGCAACAACAGCAACCGCAGCCGCCACAACTGCCGCAACATCGACCACAGCAGCCCTATCAGCTGGCACCAGCCACCTCCGCGCTTCATGACTCAGGCGCGGATCCCTCATCGCTGCAGCATTTCATCAGCATCGGCGCCGCGGCCCTGCCGGACCCTCTGCAGGCACCCCTTGACGGCGGGGTCCAGCAGAACGTCTTGGGCGGTACCCAGCTCTTGGTGCGACACCTTCCTGCGGTGGCGACAACCTCAGAGACTCGCCGGCGTCGGCGTTCCCGAAGGGCATCTTCGGGCCCTGCGACACATGGCAAGCATCTCCCAGGTCCAAGCCACGCACCTGATCACTCTGACCCCGACTCTGGCACGGACATCAGCCGCACCAGCACGGGGACCAGAGGCAGCCGAAGCACGCAGGCACGAGCTGAGCGCAGGCGGAGGGCCGCCCACAGATCCGGCTCTGACTCGGACGCGAGCAGCCGAAGTGAACACATTCGCAGAGAAGTCCTAGCGGCAGTACAGGCCCTGGACATCTCCGCGGTGCTCTCGAGAGGACTCGCGCTTCCTGGTGCGACGACATCGGCAGGAGTCTCCCCACCAGGCGACCCTCAGGGCAGCGCACAGGGCCTGACGGCGGACCATCTACACGAGGCAGACGCTGCCGCCAGCGTAACCCCTCCTGTGCCTCGGACCGCCGCTGAGACCGCTCCCGCCGAACCTCCCACTCAGGGCCGGCCAAATCCCCATAACATGATGGTGGCCCGCCGGCGACAGTCGATGGAGACGGTGGTGCACGGCGGTGGCAATCCCGACTCAGAGCCCAGAGACTCCGGTTCAAGCGACTCGCCACCAGGCCCCCCTAGTGATCCACCTCAGGATCCCCCTGACGATCCCGCACCAGAGCCCTCCTACCCTCAGTACCCAGAGGTCAGAGCCCTCTTCGTCACCCATGATGGTGGGTCATTGTGGGTGCATCAGTCAGCTGGGGTGCGAGGCGCGGCAACCGTCTCCCTACCATGGGACGAACGCCGCCGGGCTGGGGTGCAGGGCGACGCCATCTTGTTGAGGATCATGCACCTGCTGGGAGCGCCGCTGACTGCATATGCGCGCATGGGGGGCCGGCTACACCATGCACCCCTACCCCTTACCAACCCTCGTGTGGAGACCTGGGTCCTTATGGTCGACCGCGAGGTCATGGATATGGCAATGGGGGACCCAGCCGCGGCCAATGTGCGGTCTACCAGCATGGGGCAGCCAGTATGGGAGTGGATCCCTGCTACTGCGCGGGAGTCGGAGATGCAGAACTTCGATCAGGACAGGCTCGCCGCGTGGTCGGAGGTCAGCAACTCCGATTGGTACCGGAGCATGAGCGTGGTGGCCGCACAACCATCCACACCCCTGCCCTTCCATACACCTCTTCCACTCCCCGCACCACCGTCAGCCCCTGCATTACCGCCCACTCCGACTGCAGTCCCCACAAATCCCGCGCCTGCGCCTCCGCCCGCGCATGCCCCGGGACCACCACCCCCTGCCCGTTTTCCCCATTCCGCCGCCGCAAACTCCGTTCACCCTGCCGCTGCCGTGAACCCCGTTCACTCTGCCGCCGCTGCAAACCCCGTGCTCTCTCCCAGCGCCACCCCCTTTGTTCCAGGCATCGTCCGTCTGCCGCAGGGCACCAACCTGCGAGCATCTCCAGACGAGGTCCGCCTGGAGCACAAGACCAAAGAGATGGTGCTAAAGCTGGTCAAGAGCGTCACCAGGTTTCCCCGCTCCGCGTCCGACACAAAATCGGCCGACAAGGAGGGCCTCCTGACGCAGTTGGAGCACTACTCCCACATGGTGCGGAAGGTATTCCAGGAGGCCATCGTGATCGAAGCACTGACCACTCCCAGTTGTACGCCATCGGTATCAGAGTACCAGGCGAGTGTGTCAAGCCTTCTTTGGAGCTTCAAGGAGTACACTCTTCAAGACCAGCAGAGGAAGTTCTTGGAGCGCGCGGCGGGGACCTTTGGGTCCGAGCAAGCTTGGCACCAACGCTACGGGGACCTGGATGTGTTCTTCAGCGATCTGGCGGTGTGCTCTCTGACGCAGGCCTACCTGGAGAACGCACACGGCGAGGCCATTGCCCTGAAGCAGGCGGTGAGCGAGACCGCGGCGGAGTATTTCTCGCGACTGGAGACCCGCATGGCCTCCGTCAACTTCTTGGCCGGCAGAGTCCCAAATTGCGTGGAGATGACCAACCTGTCGATGCTCTCCACGTACCGCCGGGGGCTGAAATATGCACCCAAGGTGATGCGGCGCCTGAGAGCCATCCACTTGGATGTCTCCAAACCAGAAGAGTGGGAGAGGAAGGCCGTTGCTGACGACATCCCAGGCACCCACAACGCCTTGTTGAAGATTCGGGAAGTTGCTGAGGAGGTGGAGAGCGACATTGACACGGAGGCGGCTCAGAGACGCTCTCAAGACCGTCCTCCCCGTGCCGTTTCCTTCGCTAACCCACCACCTCGCACCCCCTTCTACAGGCGTACCCCCTCTTCGAACCGCCCAGCTCTTGCCATGCTGGAGAACGGGCCTGCCACCACCGTCGCCGCGGCGGTGACTCCTTTGCCACCACCACCTGGCCTCTCCCGCCCTGATGCTCCGAAAGTCCGCCGGTGCTTCGCCTGTGGCTCTGCGGAGCACATCGTCCGTAACTGTACGGACGAGGCTAAGCTCAAGGAGTGGAGGGCCAATGCACCGGCTCGACTGGCGAACTCCCCTGGGTATGTAGCCGCCGTCGTTTGGGCCATCGAGCAGCAGGAGGACATCTCCTCGGTGGATGGCGTCCCAGAAGAGTTCTCCGAGGAGGTCCTGGCTCTCGCTACCTGTGAGGACGAGCAGAGCTATCAGACCCTGGCGGCCCTTGCGGGCATCGAGCTTGTGGAGGGTGACGGCCTCCCCCTGGTGGAGAGCGATGAATGACTGGCCGGCGGCCAGCCCCAGACCCTGCCCTTCGGGGAAGTGAGGTCTTGCCCTGATGTTCAGACCCTCTCCGCCCTGGAGAAGCGGTCAGAACCAGTGGAACCCCGTCGCGCCCGAGGACGCAGAGACCCTTGGGGCCAACGTCCCCACCCCAAGAGTGTGGCCTTCACCTCTGGGACCCGCTTGCGACGCACCTACCGCTCAGCTGGTGCCCCATCGCCGCCGAGGGATGACTTGTCCAGCCACCCTCTCGCAGGAAGCACCCCCTTCGATGAGCCGTCGCTACCTCTTGATGACGGTCCCGCTTATACACAAGCGAGGATCGAGGGTCGGAGGGGACGGCGACTTCCCCGGCACAGACCCCCCATTATGGGCAACAACCGCGGAGAGCCCCGCGACCTTCGCCCCCGACCGCGTGTTGTCCTACCGCTGCCCATCTATCAGTCCAACCTCGCAGACCCACGGAAAAGGCTAACTGCGTGGCACTGGAAGAGAGACCTGTACTCCCTCCCCCTCGAAGTCGCCATGCAGAAGGTCCGCAGAGCTCTGCGCAAGTCCCCAGAGGCTGCCAAGGACCTGGTGGATAAAATGTCGGAGCGCGTCCGCAGCCGCGTACACTCTGGGAGCCGATCGCCAAAGGAACGCGTGAACCGCGCCAACCAGCTGGCAGAGAGGATACGCATTGCCCGCGAACCTCAAGATCGCAAGGAAGGCCATCAGCGCATAGCATTGTGGCACCTCCTTTCACACGACGGTCGCCAGCAGGTCCCCGAATCCTCTAACACCAGCTCCCACGACCTCTACGCGGCTTGGAGAGAGCTGTCGCCTGCCGAGCAGCAAAAGGCAATCGCCACTTCGAGTCCAGCCTCTTCCCCAGGTAGCAGGCTGTGGGAAAAGGAGGGCGCACGAAGAGCAGCAGCGAGGTCTTCGACATCCCTCTGCACCCTGGACACTGAAGTGGGCACGATACCAGGGACAGCGGGAGATGTGGGTCTACCTGGCGCCTGGTGCAGTCTGCACGCGGTACACCAGTACAAGATGAGGAAGCTGGGTCCCAGCCCCTTGGGAGCATCCCCTCCATCATCCTCGCTGGCCGAGCCCACAACAGAGACTACATCTTCGCACCATGATAACGCGCCGGCCACTCCGGGAGGAAACCCCGAAGGTTCATCCTACTGCTCAGAGGCGGAGGAGACCTCCGTACCCAGTTCGCTTTGCTTCACCCAGCAGATGACCACCGTCAAAACGCATGAAGCGGATGAAGCGCCACCCTGTCTCGACAGCCACCCCATCGATGAAGACCCTGAGGTGATGGAAGAGGAGTCCTCGGTCAACTCGCTCTGCTTCACCCAGCAGATGGCAGCAGCTGGGACCCCTCAGACGAGAACTGACCACCAGAGCTCCCACCAGCTCGCCCACAACTCCCCTGCTGGCAGCCCTCAGCATGACGAGGATCCTCTCACCCATGGCAGTCTCACCAATAGTGTCGCTACCCACGTGAGCCCCACAGTAAGCGGCACTACCCATGTTAGCCCTACCACCAGTGGCACTACACATGTGAGCCCTACTACCAGTGACACCACCCATGTGAGCCCTACCACCAGCGACACCACTCATGTCAGCGCCACCTCGAGCGAATGCACCTCAGCGGGCACCCTGCTGACGGCGAGTGCAGACAACCTCGTCAGTCATCCGCCTGAAGATGTTGATTTGCTGGATGAGGAGTTCTACGCCGCGTGTAGGCAAACGCTGGAAGAATGCCGCGAGGCCTCGGACAACCTCCTCCCCAACCTCAAGTGCAAAAGCATACGCACAGATGGGGGAGTTCAGTGGAAGACCGACATCGAGGGTACCCTCGCAGCGGCACATGACGAAGAAGGACCGCTACTACTGGTATTCTACGCAACCCTCAGAGGGCACACGGTCAAGGTGTTGATTGACTCGGGGGCCTCTGACAACTTCATCTCGGAGCAGAGCGCTAAGCGATGTGGCCTCACAACACGAGCCGGTTCCGAGATGCGAGTCACCCTGGCGGATATGGATCTGTGAAGATCACTGGCGCCACCGCGTACGCCAAGTTTAACACGCACACCACCACGGGCACCTATACGGAGAACGCCCTTGCCCTCCGGATCCTGCCACTGGGCATACAGGTGGATGTTATCCTCGGCGGAAGGTGGCTGCGCAGTCACTCTCCTGTCACTCTGGGCTATGAAGGGAATGGCTCCGTCTCCTTCCTCAGGAAGTCCCGCGGTGGCAAGATTGGGGACCGCGTCACCATCACAGGCTGTTCTCCTGGGAAAGCATCTGGGGACAGGTCTCCGAAGGGCACGGCCTGCGCAGGATTGGTGGATGAGGTGTTCCTGACCCCTGCCCAGCTGAAGAAGTACCTGGTGTATGCGGAGACGCAGAAGCTACGCGGCAATGACGACCCGGAGATACAGCCCGCCTGGCTCATGGTGGCCGAGAAGTCCCCCGACGATACTGCTTCTGCCTTTGCAGCCACGGCTATCGACTCTGAGAACGCCGAACCCGCTGCGGATACTGAAGATGCAGAAGTGAGCCCTGAGTGGACCCTCAAGTTTCAGGACTTCTGGGGTGAGGAGTACAAGAAGGAGATGACGACTGCCCTACCGAACATTGATGGACTCAGACATGACCCCCGAGATGAAGCCAACATTAACCTGGACCCTGAGCTGAGCAAGAAGGGGCCGCCCTGCCAGCGCATCTACAAGAAGTCTGCAGAGGAACTCCGCCAACTTCGAGAACGCGTGGAGACTCTGATGTCCAAGGGCTACATCCGCCCCTCTTCCAGCCCTTATGCAGCTCCCTGTTTGATGGTCCCTAAACCCGGGAACCCCAAGGAGCTGCGACTGGTGATCGATTACCGGCTCCTCAACCGCCACACAGTTAAGGACAAGTATCCTCTCCCAGACATCCAGATGATGTTCGACGAGATGCAGGGTGCGAAGTTCTTCTCTTCGTTCGACGCGGTGGATGGCTTCTGGCAAGTACCGATGGCACGAGGAGATGTCGAGAAGACCGCCTTCACCACCCAGATGGGGTCATATGAGTGGTTGGTCATGCCGCAGGGGCTGCAGAATTCACCATCTCAGTACCAGCGACGGATGCAGCGGGCCCTGGGCCATCTCCCATTTGTCCGGATCTTCATCGACGATGTGGTCGTCTTCAGCAACACCGCTGCAGAGCACTACGAGCACGTTAAACAACTGCTCCTGACATGCAGGGAGAAGGGCGTCTTCCTCAAGAGGTCCAAGTGCCAACTGTTGAAGAAATCCTTACGGTTCCTTGGCCACTGTATCTCCGCAGATGGCTGCAGACCCCAACACGACAAGGTGGCTGCAGTGAGGGACTGGCCCGAGCTGGAGACGGTTACCCACGTCAGGCAGTTCTTGGGCCTAGCGGGGTATTACCGCAGGTTCATCCACTGCTTCTCCGAGATCGCTCAGCCCCTCACCCGGTTGACCAAGTCGGACGTACCCTGGGAGTGGGGTCCCATGCAGCAGTGGGCCTTCGAGGAGCTGAAGAAGGCCCTCACATCAGCGCCAGTGCTCGCCTTGCCCAACATTAAAGGTGCCGCAGACGGCACAGCGCCTTTCGTGGTGCAGACGGATGCTAGCGGCATCGCTCTTGGGGGAGTACTTATGCAAGACAATGGAGATGGTCTTGGGCTGCGCGTGATAGCATACGAGAGCCGCCAGTTCTCAGCCGCCGAGCAGAATTACCCCACCGGCGAGCGTGAGCTAGGTGCTCTACACCACTGTACCACCGTCACCTGGCGGCATTACCTCATCTTCACCAACTTCCGCATCCAGGGTGATCACCGCCCCCTTGAATGGCTGATGGAACCTGGCAGAGAGCTTAGCCGCAGACAGGCGCGCTGGTACATGGATCTGGTAGAGGTGGGAGTCCCGAGAATGGAATATATCAAGGGAGCGCTGCTGCTGGTACCAGACGCCCTGTCCAGAAGACCCGACTTCAAAGACAAGGACGTTCGCGAGGGGTTGAAGGAGGCAGGAGTGATCGACCCCACCTCAGACCTGCCGAAAGACCCTCTGGCAACGCTGGAGTCCGAATGCTTCTCCAGCTCACCACCCGCAGCTCATCCCCACTGGGCTCAGACGGTTGACTGTTGGCTCTCAGCAGTGGAGACCCTCTCCGTGGCGGAACAGGCCATGGACATGGGGGAGACCATCGCTCTCGTTAATCCGAAGCTCTATAAGGGAATGAAGGAGGATCACCTCGACTTCGACATGCCTGACTGGCCTGAAGCTGATAGCGCGAAGCCGACAGAAGCTCCACACCAAACCCCTGACAGAGCTCCACCTCAGACAAGGATAACGAGGAGCATGTCACGTGCTGGAAGAGCCTCTACGACCCCAGCGCCTCCACAGTTGGCGTCACCGAAGACGCGAACGCCATCACGAGCTGACGCATCGGAGGCGCCCACTGAGAAGGTGCAGAGTTCACCACCCCCGCAGCAGGCGCCCCAGCAGTCATCTCCATCCCCGGCCCTTCACCCGCAGAAACGGCAGACTCCCCCCGAAGACTCACAGAATTGGCGTGTCCGAGCAGAGTACTCCTCGAAGTACGCCGAGAAGTTTGGACCCTTCGATGTGGACGCCTGTTGTGACTTTGGCGGCCGCAACAGACAGGCGGATAGGTTCTGGACAGACTGCCTTTCAGAGAAATGGAGGGGCCTTCGGGTTTGGTGTAACCCCCCATATAACTCCAAGCACATTACAGTGGAGGCGATTTTGAACAAATATATCGCAGAATGGAAGGCAGACCCAGAAAACACCTCAGCAGTCTTCGTTCTACCAGATCACCAGTCCAAGCTCCCCGCGTGGCGCAAACTTTTCAGAAAGGCCAATATGCAGATCGTGGAGGTCATCCCTACTCACGATGATAAGGGCGAGCCCAATCAGTTCTTCGAGAACCCAGATGGGAAGGCCTTCGACCTTCGTTGGCCTGTTCTGATAGTACACGCCCCTTCTGCCAAACCACAGCCGGCACGCGTGAGACACCCGCGAACGGCCCCCGCTGTGATAAGGACAGGTGAGGCAGCAGCTTTCAGAGACGCAACCTCCCAGCAGTCGGACTCAAAGTTCCTGCGTGCGTTGAAAGCGGAGTACACCCGAGAGGGGACACTCCGTTCGCTGCGAGAGAAAGTGAAGGCGGCACCACACCAATGCCTACAGGACTTCAGGCTGGTGGGTGAAGTGGTTTGGAGGACCGCAGCAGGGAGATATCAGCTGGTGCTGGGGGAGGACTCTCCACTTCGAGAAGTAGTGATTCGCCATGCTCATGAGTCATTGTCCTCAGGCCATACTGGGCGAGACAAGACTCTGGAGAGGGTGCTGCGACGCTTCTATTGGCGTGGTGCCGCGGAAGATGTGGGCACCTGGGTTACATCCTGCGCAGTGTGCCAATCAGTGAGACCGCGGGGAACTTACCCGGATGGGTTGCTAAACCCTCACAGCATCCCGAACAGGCCATGGCAGGATGTCGCGGTGGACTTCGTCACCGGCCTGCCGGTATCGGAGAGGGGCAATGATGCTTTCGTGGCCTTCACCTGCAAGCTGACGAAGATGGTCCACGTTGTACCGATGAACTTTGGCGACAGCTCCGCAGCTGTGGTGGCCAGAATCTACTTTGACTCGGTGTGGCGCTTACATGGCGCGCCTATGAAGATTGTCTCTGATCGTGACCCGCGGTTTCAAGATGCTTTCTGGCAGGAACTCATGAGACTGATGGGTGTGAAAGTGGCTCGTACCACGCCGTACAACCCTCGGTCTGACGGCCAGGCAGAACACAGCAACAGAGTTATTGAGGACATGCTCAGGTCCTTTGTTGACGCCAATGTAGAGGACTGGGATCTGTTCACCACTAACGTGGAGTTCGCGATCAATGACTCCAGGAGTGAATCTACTGGCTTCACGCCGTTTGAACTGGTGTTCGGGTTCTCGCCGCTGTCGCAGTTGGATCTTTTCCTGGAGGCCGCGCAGTCCACCGCCGGACGACGAACTGGGGGAGTAGGCACCGCACACGAAGTGGCTGTGAAATTTTCGTCGCAGCTGCGGGACGCCAGGCAGCGGTTGGAGCTGGCTCAACAGCGACAGCGCGAACAGTTTGATCGCAGGCACGGGCAGCGGGAGTATGCTGTTGGAGATCTGGTCTGGATAGAGGCGAAACACCTTACGGAGAAGGTGATGGATCGCTCCATCTGTAGGAAACTGACCAAGCGCTGGCATGGACCAGTTCCTGTGACCGAACGCTTCTTCAGCGATGTACAGATGACCATGCCCGAGGCCGACAGAGGAGCTCCAGTAGCCTACCGCCTACGCCTCCCTCCTCACTGGCGGATTCACGACGTGTTCGCTCAACATCGCCTCAAACCGTACACCAGCGGTCAAGATGCTTTTGCCGCACGCGATCACCTAGCAGTACCTGAAGAGGTGGTAGTAGACGGTCAGAAGGAAGCACACGTTGAGCGTATCCTCGCACGTCGAGTGCGGTCTGTTCGAGGAAAGGAGGTGGAAGAGTGGAAGGTTCGCTGGACTGGCTACTCCAAAGCTCACGACCAATGGAGGACGCGTGACAAACTTGAACGCGGAAGTCCACTTCAACAACTTCGTGAATTCGAGCAAGCGAGACTGCACATGGAAGCGCAAGTCCGCGACGAAGCCACTCGGCGACGCGAGCAGCGTGGCCGCCACTCCGCTCAAGCCGGAATGACACTGGCCCACCTCATCACCAATCCCTGCGATGAACTGGACCAGCTCGAACAGATGGAAGATGATAATTATCCCCCTGCCGTGGGAACGCCAGGAGCGCGTGGAAGATGGGTCGTTGGCGCTGGTGACAGAGCTGCTGGCAATACAGGCAAAGACGACCCGCACGCCCAGGATTCTCGTACTCTTCAGCGGTACTGGCTCAGTAGAGAGGGAATTCCTAAATTGCTTCCCCTCCGCCTCAGTGGTGACCCTCGACTCCGGGCATATCTGGCAACCCACTCATGTGTGTGACATCCTGCAATGGGACTACAAGCAATACCCGCCTGGATTCTTCGATGTTATTTGGGCAAGTCCCCCCTGCAGGCAGTACAGTCAAGCGCGCACCACTGGTGGACCCCCTGACCTTCCCCAGGCTGACAAAATCGTACGACGAGCATTGCAGATCATTGACTACCTAGAGCCAAAATATTGGTTCATGGAAAACCCCAGAGGTCGCTTCCCTAACGCGCTACGGCTTCGCCCTATGATGCGCCAACTTCCCCCACCGCTGGTGTGTACCTACTGCATGTATGGTACGCAGTACATGAAACCCACCTGCATATGGACGAACTCAGCACCACCCTCGCCCCTGCTACGCTGTACTACTTCAACACCGTGTGCGTGCAGATGGGCAACCGGTGCTCACCCAGAGACTGCTCAGCTTGGACCTCACCCGCAGCAGACTGGAGCAGGTCGATCTGCGAGTGTATACCCCGTACCAGCACTCCTGCTACGACAACTTTTCCGACATTTACGCCTCCGCGACACTGAAGACCCGCTTTAGATTCCAAGTGGCACCCTTCTTCTTGAAAGTGGTGCCCTGGTAGCGGCAGGCGAACTATGCTCGAAGAGGAACCAGAGAACCTAAGAACTGGAAACAGCAAGGAACCAGAGAACCTAAGAACTGGAACTTAGATGGGTACCTTAGCGGAGTGATCCCAGGAGGTAGACCACTCCTAAGGGGGGGAGAGTTGTGCCCGGAGGCACAGCGTGAGCCGATATGTCTATGCGTCCGTATGTGTGTCATCGGGGGTAATCTGGGATTGGCACGATGACAGTGAGATTGGGCTTGAAACCACGATGAGAATGAATACCAGATGTCCGGGGTATGACAGTATGACACTATGACACTATGACAGTATGACAGTATGACACTATAGTAGTATGACAGTACTGTGGGGGGTGTCATCGTGGAACTCAGTCAGACCCTCGAAGAATGGTCAGATTCGCATCGGGGTTGAAAAGACAATGAAATCGAATATCAGATATTAAGGTTATGACAGTATGACAGTATGACGCTATGACAGTATGACAGTATGACAGTACAGTAGTATGACAGTACTGTGGGGCAGTCATCGTGTCAGCCTGTTGGCATAACATCTGAATCGAGAATGACGAATCGGAATTAGAAATGAGATCGGATCGGGAACTGAACGTTGAGCCGAAGTGTGACATCGGCTCTCGAGTGGTTGACCCTGCAACCTGAGTGACGAGTGAATAAGTAGAGCACTTGAGAAGTGTTTAGCCTTCAGAACTCGGAACCGAATTATCGTTTGTACCTCAATCTGGCCCTGATCCAGTATATTATAAAAATCCGAATTGTGTACCTTTGCACGTTCAATCAAAAACATATCTCCGAGCATCTGTCGTCGTGCTCCTGGCACAACCTATATATACCACCTTTCATTGGTTAGACACCACAAATCACGGGAGATGGCCAATTAATTATCGGAACAATGGTCCTCGTGGTAGGACCAAATCGTCGATTTGGTCCTACCACAAGGACTGCGGGGCAGTAGCCACCTAACATTTGTGGTAAAGTTTCCCTTGTCGGACAACCGTGCGTGTCCACTCCAGCTGCACCACACTGCACCGCTCCAACATCGCACTACACCGCAAGAACACTGCATTTGCATATCACAGGCACACTGCAACTTGCATCTAACAGGCGCACCACATCTGCATGTCACTAGCGCAAGCCCCCATTCCCCCCTAGCGCACCGCCTTTGCATATCACCATCGCAGTGCATCTGCATCACACTGGCGCACTGCATCGGCATCTCACGAGCCGGCTGCATTTGCATCTCAGGCGCATTACATCTGCATCTCATTGGCACACCACATCTGCATCTCACTAGCACAATGCATCTGCACTCACCGACCTTATTGAAGCAGTGAGCATCGTGTAGCCTCGAGTCTCCCGAGCATGTGGGTATAAGGGTGGGTCCTGCAGGCCAGTTCTTCCCGTCCTGGGTGGACATCCTTGTGCACCTTCTATGATACCGCACCCGCCCGCAGTTTCGAGGTCGCCCTTGCCACGAGAGCTATCGGTGTGGGGCCCGATTGCTTCCATGAGGAGAAGAACATCGTGTCCAAGTGCAACAACTTTGACCCGCGCTTTCAACTACTTTGCTACCTGGTGAAAGATGCCTACTTTCATTACAACAAAGGGGATGAGACGCTTGTGGACACCTTCCTTATGGCCGGAGGTGACCTGAGTCTTAGCCTGCCAGGTAACCTCCCTTGCACTCCCCCCCCGCCCTCTCTTCTTAGCACACTGCATCATTTGGCAGGGAGGGATAGAGGGGGGCGGGCGGGGGCGTGCCGTTGAGCAGGCCCGGATCCTCAAGTGTCGATGGTCGCAGCGGCCGCACCGATGGTGCAGGCCCCTCTTGATGCCGCCGCAGGTGATGCTACTTCTGTCCCCTCCCTCCCTTGCACTCCCCCCCCCGCCCTCTCTTCTTAGCACACTGCATCATTTGGCAGGGAGGGATAGAGGGGGGCGGGCGGGGGCGTGCCGTTGAGCAGGCCCGAGTCCTCAAGTGTCGATGGTCGCAGCGGCCGCACCGATGGTGCAGGCCCCTCTTGATGCCGCCGCAGGTGATGCTATTTCTGTCCCCTCCCTCCCTTGCACTCCCCCCCCCTGCCCTCTCTTCTTAGCACACTGCATCATTTGGCAGGGAGGGATAGAGGGGGGCGGGCGGGGGCGTGCTGTTGAACAGGACCGGATCCTCAGGTGCCGATGGCCGCGGCGGCCGCACCGATGGTGCAGGCCCCTCTTGATGCCGCCGCAGGTGATACCCCTTCTGCTCCCTCCCTCCCTAGAACGGGTGAGGCAGCGGACTTCAGAGACACGATTTCCCAGCAGTCAGACTCGAAGTTCCTGCGTGCGCTGAAGGCGGAGTACACCCGAGAGGGGTCACTCCGTTCGCTGCGGGAAAAGGTGAAGGCAGCGCCACACCAGTGCCTACAGGACTTCAGGCTGGTGGGTGAAGTAGTTTGGAGAACTGCAGCAGGAAGATATCAGCTGGTGCTGGGGGAGGATTCTCCCCTTCGGGAGGTGGTGATTCGCCATGCTCACGAGTCATTGTCCTCAGGTCATACTGGGAGAGACAAAACTCTGGAGAGAGTGCTGCGACGCTTTTATTGGCGTGGTGCTGCGGAGGACGTGGGCACCTGGGTTGCATCCTGCGCGGTGTGCCAGTCGGTGAGGCCGCGAGGAACTTACCCGGATGGATTGCTAAATCCTCACAGCATCCCGAATAGACCGTGGCAAGATGTCGCAGTGGACTTCGTCACCGGCTTACCAGTATCAGAGAGAGGCAATGACGCTTTTGTGGCCTTCACGTGCAAGCTGACGAAGATGGTCCACGCCATACCGATGAACTTCGGCGACAGCTCTGCAGCCGTGGTGGCCAGGATCTACTTTGATTCGGTGTGGCGCTTGCATGGCGCGCCTGTGAAAATTGTCTCTGACCGCGACCCGCGGTTTCAGGATGCCTTCTGGCAAGAGCTTATGAGACTAATGGGCGTGAAAGTGGCTCGCACCACTCCGTACAACCCTCGGTCTGACGGACAGGCGGAGCACTGCAATAGGGTCATTGAGGACATGCTCAGGTCCTTCGTGGACGCTAATGTGGAGGACTCGGATTTGTTTACCACTAACGTGGAGTTCGCGATCGATGACTCCGGAAGTGAATCTACTGGCTTCACACCATTTGAGCTGGTATTTGGGTTCTCGCCGCTATCGCAGTTGGACCTTTTCCTGGAGGCCGCGCAGTCCACCGCTGGGCGACGAACAGGGGGAGTATACTATATACATCAATCTCACTTTATGACACCCGCGATAAATACTGCCTAAAAATGGGCGAAAACAGAGCCTTAAAACGCCAAAAACTGCAGGAGGCCCGATGCGCCTGCCATCTGCCACTCGCGGCGCGCTCTCTCCCCCCCAAAAGAAAAGCGGTCCGCTCCCGGACGCTTCACTCTCGGTGGCCCTGAGGGGAGGGCGCGGGTGAGCACCTCGGCGTGCTCGCCTCGTGGCGACACGCATGCAAGGGTGGACCTCCTTGCACGCGCGTGACGATGCGTCCCGTCGAGACGGGTGCACTCGCCCGGAGCTTCGGCGTGCTCACCTCGTGGCGACACGCATGCAAGGGTGGACCTCCCAGCACGCGCGTGACGATGCGTCCCGTCGAGACGGGTGCACTCGCCCGGAGCTTGGGGCTCGTCGGCCTCATCAGCACCCCGAGTGTGGGTGCCGCGCTCCGCGCTCGGCGGCGGGGCATGCGTGCGCGGTGTGCTGCTCCCAGGCACGCGCATCAACCTCTGCAAGGAGGCCCGATGCGCCTGGACGCGGTGCACACGCTGCGCGCTACCCCCAGGCACCATGCGTCTGGTGTGCCTGGCGGGGCAGCGACGCGTCACGCAGCCCGAGACAGCGCAGCGAGAGCTGCTGCCTCATGGCGGTGCGCCTGGCGCGCTCACGGTGGCTGCCATCTGCCACTCGCGGCGCGCTTTCTCGCGCGCCTCGCTAGAGGCATCGCTCGTGCCGTGACCGTGCGCCTTGCTTAGAGCAGCGCCGATGTGGTTGCGCGCCTCGCTAGGGGCAGTGCCAGTGCCGTGCCTGTGGCCGCGTGCCTCGCTCAGAGCGGCGCCGATGTGGCCGCGCGCCTCGCTAGGGGCAGTGCCAGTGCTGTGGCTGTGGCCGCGTGCCTCGCTCAGAGCAGCGCTGATGTGGCCGCACGCCTCGCTAGGGGCAGCGCCAGTGCGGCCGCGCGCCTTGCTAGGGGCAGCGCCAATGTGGCCGCGCGCCTCGCTAGGGGCAGCGCCAATGTGGCTGCGCGCCTCGCTAGGGGCAGCGCCAGTGCCGCGACTGCCACCACGCGCCTCGCTAGGGGCAGCGCCAGTGCCGCAACTGCCACCACGCGCCTCGCTAGGGGCAGCGCCAGTGCCGCAACTGCCACCACGCGCCTCGCCAGGGGCAGCGCTGGTGCTAGGGCAGTGGCCGCGCGCCTCGCTAGGGGCAGCGCCAGTGCGGCCGCGCGCCTTGCTAGGGGCAGCGCCGATGTGGCCGCGCGCCTCGCTAGGGGCAGCGCCAGTGCCGCGACTGCCACCACGCGCCTCGCTAGGGGCAGCGCCAGTGCCGCAACTGCCACTTCGTTCGTTTTTGAGATATGAGAGTTACGCTTGGACCTGTATATGGCCTCGTGTGGCATATTTGCTTGCGACTATACTAGCACTCTGGAGTCTCATTAGCTCATCCTTCCTGTGGTGGTGCTTGGGATACTTTGTGTTGGTGGCGTGAAAAACCAAACGCGTTTGATTCGATACTTATTGTTGGTTCGTCTCTGTCACGATGTTGATGAGACGACTTAGGGAACGAATATACCCCGCGGGCGGTATATTCTTTTATTCGGGTGTGTAGTATCAAAACCGCTATGAGTGATTCGGTGTGATAACATAACTGTCATGAACTGTGATAATACCTGAACTAAGACTTACCACCCGTATGATCGGTCACCCGTAGACTATTGTGCTCCTACTACTAGTCAGTAGTCACTATCTCAGGGTGGACACTGTGCTATGACTCAGGGGCCATAACGGGTACTACCGGTCAGCAGAGCTGCCTGGTCAGATTTCACCACACCACCTCCATAATGGAGATGTGGTGACTATAGCAGAGGACACAGGTAGGGTGAACAAAGATCACCAGTAAGAAAGTTAGAGCAGCAAGCTGCTGTCAACGTGTCAGGTTAGCCTACTGCGCTATTCTGGTAATTTGAAACGGTTCAAATTGCCGAATAGAACAGCTACTGCTGCCCAAAATAAAACTGCTGGCAAGCCACGACAGCAAACATATGAGTGCAAACAAATTGAAGAAATCTGAAACTAAACTGAACACAACCGTACAAGTACATTGAAGATGTTATTGTTGTTGTCAAACAAGTACTGTGCACCGGCTCGCTTAAAGTTAACGCATACTACATTTGTGTTTCTTAATTCTTATTTATGTGTTATTCTCACAATTAGAGAGTATCTATATGGCAGAACTGTTGCAGAGTACAGAGCAATTCGAGCTCAGCCACGTGCACGACGGTATCTTTCTTACACATAGGAGTGAGCTTATAACATTCCACGCTATTACTGAAGGGAATTAGCCTCTTTTAACAACCTATACCAGATGTTTGTATTTCGTCTTCCTAACTTTTTCTTATGAGCATGATGTAAGACAGTAGTAAGAATGTTTTATTGCTACTGCGAATATAGAATCTAAAAAGTGGTCAGGAGTCAACTTTCCGAAGCATTCTATGGTTGTATCATTCCTGTCAAGTCATTTATTTTCTTTGGTAAGGTGCTACCATAAAGCGCATGTCGCTTACAATATGGAACAGCGAGGATTTTATCAGATGTTGGAGGTGGGTCGCGATGTTCACAGCTACATCCTTAATTTTTTCCCCACGTATTAGCGCTATCCAGATCAAGCCATTTAGCCCACACCAATTTTATCGTTCACACCACTGTGATTGCCTCACATCGCTTCCAGATGACTAGTGGATAGCTGCATCATCGAGGAATTGCAACGTGAAGTGGCCAGGATACTCTGATGCAAAGGCGCAGTAAACATTGTTGACACTATTACGCCAAGCGTGTACCTCCACCCGCCACCGATTGCGCAGAGCGATCTCCACGCTCTCAGGAAACGTGGCACGGCCGCCGTTGGCATTGCCATCGCCGGTGAGCAGCATCAACGTGCGCCGCGGTTCAAAAGTCCGTGAAGCGGTGCGTGACAGCTGCGCTAGCAGTGCGTCATCAACGAAAACCTCTTTCCCCTCATTTGGTTCAACGCTGATCTGATAGCCCGCTGCTTGCCACGTCTGCCATGTCTTGTGCGCCCCTGCGGAGCCCACGACCACACGCTCTTGCACTCTCCGCCCTGCTTCCATGTACCCCACCAGATTTTTGATTTGCTGGATCTGCTGCCATTTCCCCGTCCCACGCCCCAAGATGTTCGTGCTGTCCACGAATATGTGTGTGTGGGGTGCTGTGGTGGCCAAGTCCATCTGCCTGTCTCGCTGCGCTGCATGCCCCTCGCACCATTGTTGAATTTCCCGCTGCAACTGTGCATTCGGCGCAATCTGCAAGTTGCTAAAGCTCTCGTTTGTGAGGGGGTCATGCCGTCGTCCCTCCGTCATCACCCATCTGCACTTGCTCCCGGCCTTGCAGCCTTCAATCTTCATTAACAACGAAAGCAGCCTCGCCGTGCACAGCCCTTGACATGGCCGCCCGCATCAGGCTGAAGCAACCTCGCCGTGCACAGCCCTTGGCATGGCCGCCCGCATCAGGCTGAAGCAACCTCGCCGTGCGCAGCCCTTGACACGGCCGCCCGCATCAGGCTGAAGCGACCTCGCCGTGCACAGGCCTTGACATGGCCGCTCGCATCAGGCTGAAGCAACCTCGCCGTGCACAGCCCTTGGCATGGCCGCCCGCATCAGGCTGAAGCAACCTCGCCGTGCACAGCCCTTGGAATGCCTGTCAGTATGATGATCACATGGACAGATAGTCCGATGCTTACACCCCTGAAGCTCATGATGGGACGATGTGGTCAGCGCCGCTCGTGCTTTACAGTTGATAAAAATATCTATCGTGCACATGCCATGCCTATCATTTGACAGTTGAAATATACCGGTCACTTGGTAGAAGGTAGGAGACCTGCGCACACATACCTGCGTATCGCGCTGTTCTCAAACGTGTTACCTGTCTCCACTAGGAAGGCTGGATAAAGCATCAGCGTTCGCGTGATTGGGCAGATGAAAGCTCCTCCCCGCGCCTGCACGAACGACACAATGCGCCGAGCCATAGGAATTGCCCTATGGTTCAAAGTGTTGAGGACTGTTGTGCGAAGCTGTCACAAACAAAATTTCAGTCTGGGTGGCACATCATGAATTACAACCGGGCATGGCATGCCTTATGGCCGGGTGGCACTTCGTGCGTTCGTGGCAGTTCGTCAGCTGGGTAGCATGTCATGACCTATGCCAGTTGGTATGTCATACTTTACAACTTGTCATGAGAGACAAATTTGCGAGAAGATCATTCAACCAAAAAACACTTGTCAACCATGGTTCGTCACTGAACAAGCGCGGTCCTATCAGTAAACGGAAGTGAACGAGTAACCATCGGTAGAGAGCAGGCCGTGCCGTGCACCAGCTGCGCTCATGTGCTAACGATCGAACTCAGCAGGATGGGTTTCCTTTTCACGACCGCTTTGTGCCTTGCGCCCGCCCCTCGTCCCTTGCACTTGCAGCAAGTGCTGGCGCAGAGCTGGCGCGCGACTTACCTCTTGAGCTTCATGTTTCAGAACACTGTGGTGCGATGCCAAAGCCTGCCACCACGCTGGTTGCCCTGCCTCTGATGCAGTTGCCAACGCAGCATCGGCGCCTCCACCAGCCCCGACTGCCAAGCCCAGGAGGTCTTGACCTGCCGCCGCAGCGGAAGTTTGCCGCTCAAAGAGTCTCCGCTCAGCCGCAAACGCCGGCCAATCTACCAGTCCACCGCCATCGGTAGTGGGGATGCTGTCCTTCTCAGAATCCGTGAGGTCCACAATCTCAGCGCCGCCCCCACTTGCAGAAGGCCTCGCGTCCACTGTGCCAAAGCCGGCTGCTTCGCTGCTGGAGAAAACTGCGGGCGTCGACACGTTGGGCACTGTTCCTAGATACGTCGTCACAGAGCCAGGCTCGTCTACCTGAACGCAAGTATTTGCGGTCCCATGATTCCAGTCATCTGACCTCGTAAGGTCGACAATATCGACAAAGTCGTCTACTGAAGGGGGCCCTGCTGTCCCTGCGGTCCCTGCCCCACGCTCGCCGGTGTTGAAATCCTGCCGTAAGGTCCTGCTGCCAGCTGATTGCCGCCTGTTTGTCGTGGCCTCTGCCGAAAGCGCTGCAAAGTGTGTAGACCGCGCGGTGGGTCTGCAGCGTCCCCTTGCGTGCGTTACGCTATGCTTCTTTACGAGCCCCGTCCCAAGACACACACGAAGTCAGCTTTCTTCAAACTCGCCTGCGACACGGACCACAGAGATCCGCTAGTCGCATTTGGAAGCCAATACAACCAAAGTGGAGAGGTGCCCATAAGATCACAGTGAGTATGATTGTCAGATATACCAGTTATCCACATCGCCCACCTGTATCTGACGGAAAAGTTCGCCCCTGCCTACTTTTCTGGACTTGTGCATAGTTACAGGTTACTACTCAGTGCAATGAATTCGTGGTAATTCTGATGCAGTTTCCTTTTTCGTGGGGAAGATATATCGTTCAAATGTACAGTATTTGCGGGTATCGCTTTATATTCTGATATGACGCAACCGTTATATACCTCCGTCGTCTTTTTTTCTGACGCTATCCAGATAACACGCACTGGGAACAGTGTTCTTCCTACCACACGACAATTGTCATTTCATCGGAACAGTCGAGTGTCAACGATTGTATCGTATCTCTCGCATTGTTTTATGATTTGCATGAAACTCAAAAGTTGAGGAAAATCAAGGAGTTTTTGACAGTCCAGTCGAGTGCAGCAGAAGTGAGAGCAGAACCAGAGGAGAGCAGAACCGAGAAACGGAAACCTGACGATATCCCATATCTATAATATGGGTGTCATGATATGGATATGTTCAAATTGGAGTGCAACAGAATTTTTGTGGTTTCAGACTTTCAGAATCCGTGACTCCTGCTGCAGTAGAGCCGAATGACACATGTAGCTCCGTGACACAAACAGGATGTTCAGCTCTGTTCCTTTTGCTCTTGCAAACAGAAACTTCACGCGACGGGTACCTATCTCGTCGTTGCCTAATTATCAACACTTATAGATAGGGGGTACGTGAACGTACAGGTGGGTAAAAAATAAATCCCCCCCTCTGAGTATACATCATCCGCATCATCATCATGTGAAGAGTGAGAGACCC
>LGRX02027194.1:0-41723 GCA_001247695.2 Cymbomonas tetramitiformis
CCCCCCGCCCCCACACACAAATGAATGGGGCAAAACGGTGCTAAAGTTTTCGAAGAATGTATGCATGAATAACCCAAAAAACAAAATGAATGGGGCAAACCGGTGCTAAATTTTTCGAAGAATGTATGCATGAATAACCAAAAAAATAAAATGAATAGGGCAAGACGGTGCTAAATTTTTCGAAGAATGTATGCATGAATAACCCAAAAAACAAAAATGGGGCAAAACGGTGCTAAATTTTTCGAAGAATGTCTGCATGAATAACCCAAAAAAAAAATGAATGGGGCAAAACGGTGCTAAATTTTTCGAAGAATGTATGCATGAATATTACATTCCACACATAATATAGTGAAGTTTAGTCAACTTTGAAATTCGCATCCCATTGTCAAAACCAGCTTTTGTGTAGACTCTGAAAGAATTAGACACAAAAAAAAAACGTCGCCAGCTTTGACAATCGTGTACGATTGTCAAACCCAGCTTTTCTACAGACAAGAATTAAAAAAAAAACGTCGCCAGCTTTGACAATCGTATACGATTGTCAAACCCAGCTTTTCTATAGACTCAAGAATTAGACTTAAAAAAACGTCGCAAGCTTTGACACTTGTATACGATTGTCAAAGCTGAGTGCGAGCCTGCCGTAGTCGCAAGCTTTGACAATCGTATACGATTGTCAAAGCTGAGTGCGAGCCTGCCGTAGTCGCAAGCTTTGACAATCGTATACGATTGTCAAAGCTGAGTCCGAGCCTGCCGTAGTCGCAAGCTTTGACAATCGTATACGATTGTCAAAGCTGAGTCCGCGCGAGCCTGCCGTAGTCGCAAGCTTTGACCGGTCCCCTGACTCACGCGTGACAATCGTATACGATTGTGAAGCTTGGGCACTAGGTCCGGCCCCCTGACTCACGCGTGACAATCGTATACGATTGTGAAGCTTGGGCGCTAGGTCCGGCCCCCTGACTCACGCGTGACAATCGTATACGATTGTCAAAGCTGAGTCCGAGCCTGCCGTAGTCGCAAGCTTTGACATTCGTATACGATTGTCAAAGCTGTGTCCGAGCCTGAGGCCGTAGTCGCCAGCTTTGACAATCGTATACGATTGTCAAAAGCTAGTCCGAGCCTGCGGTCGTGGTCAGTTTTGACAAGCGTGCACGATTCTCAAAACTGTGTCCGAGCCTGGCGTAGTCGCTGCCTTGTTTATTCGCACGAGATATCGCAGGATTCGCAGGAAAATCGATGTTACGCCAAAACTTGTCAGGCCAGTGCAAAGCCAATTTATAGCCTCTACCGGGCTTTGATGCGCATTCACTCCGACATCGATGCAGTTGTCGTGGAGTTTCCTTGTAATAGCTAGCAAGTACGAAGCAGACTACTGTGACGGATTATAATTTCTATTTTACTTATAATAACAATAAGACGAGCTTTTTTTTGAAATATCTCGCCCACTTCCTCTACGACCCCCCTACCGACTTCGACTAGAGTTTGGAAATTGAAGTAGGGGCCGTGAGGACTACCAGTATCGTATCTGCAGCTTGTATTATAATAGAGGGTTTTTTTTTGAAAAATCTTGCCCTCACTCCTGGTCCCGAAAAAGTGGGTAAGTGGGGAGGGGGGGGGATACCGACTTGTGGGATTCCGAGTTTCCGCTTGAGTGGGGAGGGGGATTCCATTTTTAAAATTTTGCTAATTTTCTAGATTTCTTTTTGTTGCTAATCTTGCTCTATGTTAGATTTCAGATATCAGTTTTTGGAATGCTTGATTTCAGATTTTTTACATCTGTCATTTTGCTCTACGTTAGATTTCAAAACTGGTTCGGACCCGTACGGTTAATCATACTCGAATATGGATGAGTGACAAACTCTTCGCGAATATCCAGACAGGGTTATACGACATGCAATAGGATACACGATCTCGGCGCTAGGTTCGGCTCTCTCTCACGTGTGACAATCGTATACGATTGTCAAGCTTGCACCGTACGGTTAATCATACTCGAATATGGATGAGTGACAAACTCTTCGCGAATATCCAGGCAGGGTTATACGACATGCAATAGGATACACGATCTCGGCGCTAGGTTCGGCTCTCTCTCACGTGTGACAATCGTATACGATTGTCAAGCTTGGACCGTACGGTTAATCATAGTCGAATATGGATGAGGGTGCTAATACATGCAATGGTATAATCACTTTTCATCAAACATACCAAAAGTACACGTGAAACCTTTCAGAGCAAATTTCTAATAACATAGTTACCGTTCGATCACTCAGTTTGGCAATTTTTGCACCTCAATACTAAGGCAGTGTAGCTGTCTCTTCTCGACTCATGCAAAACATTCCTTAGGCGATTCTTACACCTCAATACTAACGCAGTGTAACTGCACCTTCTCGACTCGCGTAAGACTTTCCCATCGGTGTTCTCGATCACTACAAGCTGCTATGAGTAATTACCTCCGAGCACCATTCTTGTGCTGCGGCAAAAACTGTGTCCTACAGTTCTCCATCCTTAGGGACCTTCCCGCTTACACTTGGCATCATTCCACGTTACTCATTCACGGAACGTTAACGCGCCAGACTTCCGCAGTAGCTCAGCCGTCAACTCCAAACA
Source organism: Cymbomonas tetramitiformis (assembly GCA_001247695.2). Classification (NCBI taxonomy): domain Eukaryota; kingdom Viridiplantae; phylum Chlorophyta; class Pyramimonadophyceae; order Pyramimonadales; family Pyramimonadaceae; genus Cymbomonas; species Cymbomonas tetramitiformis. The sequence continues at coordinate 2,599 of LGRX02027194.1, forward strand.
GGTTTACGTTTGTATTCTAGCTAAGCAACTAGAGATCGAAGTTGTCCGGAATTCCAGGATAATAAGACAGTATTTTGCGAACTTCTGAGGATAGCAGGGATGGCTCGTGAAGGTATCCCACACTCGTAATGATCGGAATTTCGAATATCTCGGAGTACAGCCAAAGGAAATGCTTGCAGGGAGCAGGTCGGGTCCTCGCCATATCTCGAAAACACGGACACGAACAACGGTATTCTCGTCCAAACTCCAAGAGGTATTCACGGCCATCGGAATCGGGGTGACAAACTCGGAAGTTATACACGGTTGCACCACCAGGAACACATTTCCGGATTTGAGTCAGTGCAAGCTTATCGGTCTTAACCATGCCGTGGAGCGCCTTATAGAAATTCTCTATCTTCTTCGTCATGAAACCCTTGCCACTGGCTTTCACCTTAACACCGTTGCGAAGTCTCTCCTCCACGTCCATCTCCGAATTCTCCGAACTCACCAGATGTCCTCGAGCCTCTTCTGGGGTCACATCCTCATGGGCAACGCAAACACCAAGAGAACAGAGACGAGTCTCCTCACTTTCCAGGATCTTTGTGTCCGGTGCAACAAGAAGTTTTGGTACACGGTTCACCCCCCCCTCGGGCAGTCCAGGCATCGAAACGTGACAACAATACCATGGGTTTTGAACACATTTCCACGAACAGAATATAATCCTCCGGATCGGGGGAGTGGTCCTCACTTCGCGAACTTGACCCTTTCGAAGAGTTAAGTTTTTTGCTGGAAAATAATAGGTCAAGCTTCCGGTGTACCCAATAGTCAGCTGCCCTTTCGCGATTGGGATGTCGTGACGAGAACCATTAGACTTCCGTCCATAGCATTTACCGTTAGTGTCTGCCCGCATGACGTGAAGCAGGGAAGGTTGGAAGTCCCCACCAGCTTCCGGGTAAACGCGAACTAAAGCACGCTCCGGACGTGCCGCAGAGGTAGGTCTTGCCGCCGAGGTAGGTGGTGCCGCCGAGGTAGGTCTTGCCGCAGAGGCAGGTGGCACCGCCGAGGCAGTGCGCGTCTTCTTGGAGGCGACGCCTTCGGAGGAAAGTTCCGCAGGGCGTTTGCGCGACACCCCCCCATGGTTTACCTTATCTGGACGGTGGGTGTCCGTTGCAGGGATGCCCCTCTGTGGAAGCCATCCTGTCGCGCCAGCACGAACTGTTTGCATTAATTCGCGACCATCTGCAAACTCTGCCTGAGTAAGGACGCCTTTAACCCACTTATCCTCCAATGAACGAATACGACCTTGCACGCACAACAAGTGCTTTGTAGAGTTCTGCCGGTTCATCGCAAGGCAAATTTGTCGAATCTGCATAAGGCTATCGAATTCCACCGACTCCAACAAGGTGGAGTAGTATGCCCCCCACGATCTCCACTTCGCGTGCATGCTTTCCGCAAGGCATACAAGCGGTCGTTGGATTTCGGCGGTCATGTCTTCGGGTTGATCCTTGAATTGCGTCAGAATGTGCTGCGCGTGCCGTATTTGGAAAACGAAGTACGCATTCAATTTTGGCTGATTCGACCTGCCGCACTTCTCAGCATACCAGGCGAAGATGGCAGTTTCACAGGACACCTTGGCCTCGGGAGTAGAGTGAATCCATCGCTGTAACAGGTCTTTGTGCCCGGCATGGAGATCTGATGGAATAAGAGATTCGATCTTATGTAAGTTCTGCCCCCAATGGAACGTGCACTCCAGATTGTTACGGTCATCTTGGTCTGGCCAAACTTTCTTGATTGCTGCCCAGTTAGCACCTGTGCCCCAAATATTAATCACTTCTTGAAAACCAAGTATATCATGCGTAGGTTTACACGGTGCTGACAATCGTATACGATTGTCAGAACGTTATAATGTGCAAACTCCCACATAGAAAACTATGATTATTGACTTGCCCTGTATTTCATGCGTAGGTTACACGGTGCTGACAATCGTACACGATTGTCAGCTGCTGACAATCGTATACGATTGTCAACGGTTCCGACAATCGTATACGATTGTCAGAACCGTGTAACTTACAAACTCTCCCATTGAAAATTATGATCTTTAACTTACCTGCTGCATCTCCCATGAAGCCGTAGAATAATACTTCCTCACGCGGGTGTTCGGCGGCTACCGTCTTCTTCACCAATGTCCAAAACAGTACCTGTGTTTCGGTACAGTCTTTGGGTACGTTCATGGTGGCAATAGTGAGCAGGGCGTTGGCCTCTATGGAGAACACGTGCGCCCCCATCGTCACCCAATCCCCAGAAACCTTGCGATGTACGAAATCCAAGTGGACGTACGCTGAGCGAAGGTAGTCGTCGCTGCTGTTCGGGTGCATGCGAAGCACGAGATCGACACCTCCATCCACTCCGACACTGGACATAACGAACGTGTGAGCAAAACTGTCGATGTTCCCCTCGTCCGCGAAAGATTGCAGTAGCCCCTTACCGTGCTGAGCAGCCCATTCGGAAACGGCTTTCATGCCCTCATCCTGTCGACGACCTCGCACGAAATTCTGGTCCACTGCCTTATCAATCACTTTCATTTTCCTCGCGATGTCAGGTAGCTGGCTAGGGTCAAAAGAAGAGTCTTTTGGAAAGACGGTTTCCGTGAGTAAAGTCCTTTTCACGTCGCAAACGTTTCGCACTCCACCGGTATTTAGAACCTCCGCAGCCCTAGTCTTAGCCGTTTTTATCTCATTCACGCTGGGGTTGTCGGTGGTCAGCACGGAATGGTTGTGTGCATCGGTGCCGGTACTCAGAACGAGGATGTTCCAATCGGAGTCTTCTTCGGTGGTTACACGAAACGGACAATTGCCAGAATGAATGGGCTCAGCGTTGCAATGGGCGCAAGCCAGATTGCGGTTTTTAAAGGTACCGGTGAAGTCGGAATGGTTCCGGTCTCCCGTTTGACGATATACGATACATGCATCGTTGGTACAGGATAAAGCCCCACCGCATCGCGTAGTTCTAGCGAGTCGGCCTTTGATACGCTTTTTGTCGGAAGAGCGCAGCCAGGTCTGCGGATCGTATTTTAAGAAATCTCTCCAAGGAGAGAAAACTCCTGCACGTGGCTTATAAACTACCCCCGGAAGAAGAGGCACTGGCAGTTCGTCGACAAGCTCTTCAGGCTGAACTGGCGCTACGTCTTGGGACAAATCCACGTGCTGCGAAAAATCAATCGGAATAGCTGGTCCGGTGTAGGCTGTATATTCCGATTTGACCTTGTGCTTGAGCTTTGGTTCTATTCCCGCGCTGGAGGATTTCGTAGATTCATTCGAGTCTTTTGGAGGTGGAGGCGATTCGGTTAAGTCACAAACAAAATGTTCTTGCTTTATTTCACGGCGAGGCGGAGAAGCTGATGCTTGGGAAGATTCGTGGGTGGCTGTTTCGACATTCACACAACCGGTCTTCGCGTCACTCGTAGATCCGGGGGTTGAGCTGACACCACCGATCACAAGTACGACAGCTCCGTCAGGGAACACGGTACCGAGCTCGACAGTTTGCACATCTTGTCTTGCTGGCGGTAGGCTATTTAATTTAGAATATTTTTTCATAAGTTTAGAATACCCCATTTTATCGTTAATTTAGAATAAGTTTTCTTTATGTCATCCGGCTATGACCGGTGCATGCATCCATGACGTTGTACCTGTACCTGTTGAGCTATCCCCATGCCATGCGAATTATTACACTGAAGAGTTGTCTTGCCGTGATGTCCATATGTCCGAATGGAACCAAAAACCGTTCGATTAAAATCGAACGGTTTTTGGTTCCATTCGGAAAGATTCACGGCCGTGAATCTAAAAGTCACGGCCGTGATTAACGACTCTTTACGCATAATGACTTTTATTATTTGCCATCTTTGCCACAATAGACACTCACGGCGTGTTCTGCTTGACAAAAAGTAAGTAACTTGAAGCCTTGAGCTTCAACTTACTGAAAGATATGTATCTTGGCAGTATGTGTGCCAAGTTCCGTGCTCTAGGACGCACGGGAAGCCCTCGGCTGTTTGGCATCTTTGGGTTTGGGTGTCACGTTCGAACCCAAACCCAAAACATCTGCCTTAGAAATAGATTGCGCGTTTCGCGCAAAAGTAACTTGAAGCCTTGAGCTTCAAGTAACTCAAATATACGTATCTTGGCAGTATTCGTGCCAAGTTTCGTGCTCTAGGACGCACGGGAAGCCCTCGGCTGTTTGGCATCATTGGGTTTGGGTGTCACCTTCGAACCCAAACCCAAAGGCAAAGGCATAGGACAGTTTCGTAGATTCTGTCCCGATGCCTTTGCAACCTCGCTTGCTAACTCATATTACAATGAATATTCAACATTCAAGCGTTGGATACCCCACGCCAACAGGAAGCGCTCGGCTGATTTGTTATTTGGGTATGCGCACCCAAATGACAAAAAACGCATCTTTGAAACTCGTTAGTTTCAAAGATGCGTGGCCGATGCCTTCGTGCTTATGTGTGTTAATCCATATGAAATATTCCATGGAATAAATGTGAATATCCCGCACAAACGGGAAGCGCTCGACCGTTTTGTAAAATTAGGGTGCACCCAAAATACAAAACGCATCTTTGAAACTCGGAAGTTTCAAAGATGCTTGCCGGTCGCGTGCAGCGGTAAAAGGCAAGTCAAAGGGTTTAGAATCTAGAAGAATTACAGGGGCCTTTTTTTCAAGCAGGACACGCCGTGAGTGTCTATTACAACGGCGCCCACCATTATCACAAGCGAGACAAACCTTCTTAAAGCTTTTTGGAGGCTTCCTCATGATGGCACCGGGAACGAGAGCGTTTGACCTGTGTGCACATTATTTGAACACGAGTCGTGAAAAGGACCACCGGTCATAGCCGGATGACATCAAGAAAACTTATTCTAAATTAACGATGAAACGGGTTATTCTAAGATTAAGAAAACTTATTCTATATTAATTATTTTTCCCATGTGAAGAAGCATCGGGGTATCGGTAAGGGTTGGAAACAAGGCCTGTAGTAACTGAAGAGAGATTGGCACCGCATGCGGGACATCCAAAGCATGGTTACCGTATCGCAGGGAAGTCGGCATGGTATCCTAAGGTACCATGAGAAATGAATTTTTCTATTATCGGAAGACTCTATATAGACATGGGTTCAGTGTAAATTTTGAAGAACCAAGCATTCAAGATATTTGTTTGGGAAACAGTTCTGACAATCGTATACGATTGTCAGAACTGTTGGGAGGGAGGGGGGAGGACTATGTACCCCACACCGCTCTGACTCACCGCTCGGACTCACCGCTATATTTCCCTTAAGCATGAATTTTTTTTAAATTTTCTTAAGTATGGGAAAACGCAGGCGTCGACGCGGACCGACGCGTTACACTCCTTAAGTATGGGCTTAAGTATGGGAGCCCTAATTTCGAAAATCTTAGAATGTTAAGAATGTTTGGTCCGTCCGTCCGTCCGTCCGTCCAAGAATTTGTCTTGGACGGACGGACAATTGAACGGACTAAATCTTGGACCAATATCACCTCTCTCGTACAAGGGCGGGGGAAGAGCGACGGCGGTCCTTCGAGGAGCGGGAGCCACAGCTCCACGGATTCGCCACAGAAGTGGTCCTCCTGCTCAAAAGATATTCCTGCGAGGAGGAGGAGGAAGTCAAGAAAACTGCACTGCAAAATCACTGGACGCTCCCTCCAGAAATTATGCAAGCGCTCCAGGAGGCCTTCGGGATCCAGGCGGAGGTATTCGCGTCGCCGCTCAACGTACACAGCCACACGGCGACATACTGCTCCAAGTTCGACAGGGACAAGATTTTCGGATCCAAAGGGTCTGCATGGGACACCCAATGGGGAGAGCTGGGCGCCTTCGAGTTCAATCCGGAGTACACAGCGGCAGACCTAGACAAAGCGCTCCAGGAGGCCCTGATGTCCACCATGGCGAAAACCCCGGTACTGGGGGTAGGAATTTACCCGGCCTGGACGAGAACGCCAGCCAAGGCATACTGCAGGAGGTATGGAGATACTAGGATACATGAATTTGGGGTGATCCCAAGAAAAAGCTTTACGTTCCTTCCCCCAGACCACTGGGGAGGCACCACAGTATCAGGCGTCACGAAGAAGGACTACAGCAACTGGGGAGTTAGGATCCTAGTTGTTGCCAACGCAGAGGGATGGCAAAAATTCTGCCCGGACCCAGAAGGGGCAGCGGAACTAGTCGGGAAGGCCCTGCAGCGCAGCACGTACTGCACGGTCCGTAAGTACCACACGATTCGGAACCTCAGGCCGGCCAACCCGAGGGTCCACACCTCGGATGCAGTGTCAGACATGGCGGCGGTTAAAAATGCGATGGAGAACGCTAGTCAACACGACATGATCTTCGACCCTCACCCGATGAGAAAATGGGAAATACCGAGCATGTCGCGCAGACAGGGGTGGGGGAACGAAGGGGGTGAGGTCCCCAAGGAAGACCGCACCCCGGAGGCGGCGAGGGCCATGAGACAAACATGGCGCGACAGAGGACTCACCGAGGTCACGATCACGGAGTACCATGCGGCGAACACGGCATGGCCTTTGGACAAGATCAAAGAGGACTCGAGGGCCAGATGGCTAAAGGCAATGGAGCGCACTCCCATGCTCTTCAGCAGACAAGACAGGGACAGGGGACACACGGAAGTAAGGGAGCGGTTCCCCACGTGTCCCATTAAGCACAAAACCAGACTTTCCAAAACCCTTGAGAAAATCAACAAAGCCTGGGATGCAACCTCGTTCCTCTATACGGATGGATCGCGACTGGACCCAGAGGAAGAAGGGGGGTTACATAGAGTGGGGGCGGCCTACTGGGACCCCAGAGGGGATGAAAACCCCAGAACCTGGAGGGGCACGTGGTCGACGGGTGGACACCTCACCATCAACAGGGCGGAACTCCTGGCGATCCACGCGGCACTCAGGGCCAGAGAACGCACAACACCGGGCGAGATAGCAATCTGCACGGACAGCCTCTGCAGTATGTACCAAATACTCAACATGTTGTCCAGACCCCACACGATGGAGTGCCATAGACACAGGGATTTGCTTGAGGATATACTCTCCCTGGTCGAACAGCATAACAGCCAGGGAACGAAGGTCTCACTCAGGAAGGTCAAAAGCCACACGGGGGTGAAGGGCAACGACAAGGCAGATGAGGCGGCCAAACAGGCAGCAGAAAACCAGGAGGGCACCACCCAAATTGACCCATGGGACAACAGGACCATGTACACGCTCGCGGCCAATGCCCGAGATGGTGAATCGATGAGGCCCCTGCAAGGGGAGGGGGCGGTGGAAAGGTATGTGGCAGAAAGGATTGCACTAAAAGCGACACAGCACAGGTCAGTGAGAAAATGGCTACAGCCCCCGAGTAGCCCGTGGGAAGAATGGGGAACACCCGGCAGGGGAAATCGGGAGGGAGCTCTCTCAGTAGAGGGCTCTATGACGGAGAACCCCACGACCGGCGCCCCAGGGCCAGCCCAAGGCCCCGACCGGGGCCAACAGAACGTGGAAATGGGGACACCAGGGGAGAATCTCCAGGAGCTGATGCTCCTGGAGGAACTCCAGCACGCTCCCTGGAGCCAGGGCGACCCGCCGGTGCGACGGGAGCCGGGCGACCAGGAACAGGTACACCCGAGGGATCAAGTGGCCACTCAGGACGAGTGGGACCTACTCTGGGAATTCGATGAGACGCGGGGGCCGCCTCTGGACATGGACGAGAGGGGGGCCATGAGCTCGCCAGACAGAGAGATGATGCAAGCGATAGAGGAGGCAGAATGTGAGGACCCAATTGACGGTCTGTGCCGCTCGGTGATGGAGATGGACCTGGGAGAGTCGGAACTCCAGAACCTGACGGACGTCCCACAACAAGCGATAGACGCCTACCAGGAGGCGGCCCCAGCGAGAAGAAGAAAGAGAAACAGGGACCGGGAGGCCATGCACCGGGGAAACGGAGACAGGGCCGCCACAAGCCACGCAGACGCTGCCGCGGTCGAGACACACATGGGAAGAAGATTGGAGGAGCCCCCGCGGGAAATTCTCCAGGACAAGTCGATACCAGGAATATCCAATCACTTCTGGAAGGTTACTCCACCGACGTTCAGGTCCCTGATTCTAAGATGCCGGTTTGGGGTCCTCATGACGACTGCCAGAAAGCACCTCATATGGCCGAACAAATATCCGGACCCGGACTGCGCCCTCTGCGGGAGGAGGGACACTCCGGCACACAGGCTGGCTGGATGCAAAGACGAGACCAGCATGAACATGGCCACAGCCAGGCACAACGAAGTGGCAAGGACCCTTTACGAAGCGATCAGGAAGGGTCGAACGGGCGCCAGTCCGATCTGGATCGCGCACCACGCTGGGCTCGACGGGACTAACAGATGTACCCGCCCGATACCGGACTTCGTACTCAAAAGGGGTCAGTGCCGTAGGGACGGAAGGGACCACCCGGGGGCGAAGGACCCCCCAGACGACATACCACACTTTGTGGATATTGTCATGATCAAGGGTGCAGAGGACGTCAGGGACGCCCCCCCAGGCAGGCCGGAAAACACCCACAGGGAGGATGTGGGAGAAATCCACCTCATAGAGGTGGCCTTCACGTGGGACACGCGCTGGTATGTGTCCCTTCACGATAAACTCAACAAGTATGAGCCCCTTATGGAGCTACTCAGATCCAAAGGCTATAAAGTGTTCTTTCACCCGATGGTTTTCGGAACCACGGGGTCGGTATATGAACACAACGCAAGGGCTCTCACGCAACACCTCGGCTTCAACAAGAAGGAAGCGGAGGCCCTCCTCAAGAAAATCAGTAGCATCGCGGTGGAATGGGCTGCCAAGATGTTGATTTCACACAGCAGGTCGGAGAAGGAGAAGGCTCTAAAAAACAGCAAGAAGCCGCCTTGATTGTGCACGTGACTAGGGGCAGGCGTAACAGCTGTGCACCTTCGAATATCACGCTTCCAGTAGGAAGAGTCACATTTTTTCTTTTTCTTTTTCTTTCCGTAGGGTTTTGCCTTTGTGCCCGCCGTAGGATGTTAGGCCTGGCCTGGCAAGTCAGCATCGTGGCACCTCACACCTTCAGGGTGAGGTGGTGTCATGGAGAGACTGACTTTCGCCCTCCCATAAATTGGGGGATGACTGTCTCTTCCTGTGTCACCCCTCGCCGTGTAGTGTCACGTGTATCTTGCTTGTTTGCCTGTCCCTCACAGGCGGACAATAAAACACCTCCGGTATTTTATTATCCACCTTAGTCCTCTACCGGAAGCCTGAACGTAGTCCGTTTCCGCCCCTGCAGTGATATATATATACATATATATCGCTTTCTTCACGAAGTATATCTCTTTCTTCACGATCAACGTTGTCTCTATTTTATTATCTATCTCATCGTAGAGTGCAAGTGTGACCTAGCTAGCTACACTGGCAAACTTCAATCATTTCGGTAGACTGATAAATATATATATATATATATCCTCCTCACATACTGTGTATATATATATTTATTTCACCGTCTCCGTGACACCCACCTCCTTCCCAAGCGACAACACGATCACAGGAAACGGGATATATATGTGTGTGATATATATATATATATATCAGGCTGAAGGAGTGATACAGATACGCAAGGGCGGACGCACGTTCGCGGATACTAAGATGATATAAAATACTAAGTTGAGTGTTTTGTGTCGCACGTGAGCAGTGACAACGGACACTGGTGACAGCTCGGGTCGAGGGGTGAAAGACGGGTTATCCACTCCCCGGGGGATTGGGTTTCCCGCCCGTGACACCACCTCACCCCGTGGGGATGAGGTGTCACCAGGCAAACAGGCAGAAACATTGCAGGATCTAGGAGCCATACCGGCTCGGCAAATATGGCATGTGCCAACACCAAACTGAATGTAACTGCTACGTACTGCTAAGTTCTAAGCTCAAATTCAGTTCCCTCGAGAATCATTACACGCCATGCGGGCATGGAGAAGGGTCATCGCTGAAGTGCAATTCGTTTGAATCTAATCCTGCTTTGCAGCCGATCGGCAGGCTGTAGCCGACCCCTGGATACTGGATAGGCGGGACCCACGGAACCGCTCGGAGAGCGGGCCAATCGGTGTCACCGTCGGTCATGGAGATGTCGGGCTCGCATGGGCTCCGGCTCGGCACGATCGACCATGCCCGATCGACGATTTGACGAACGATATAATGTATAAAACTGCCGGAAAATCAAATAAAATTACATTGAACTCGGGAAAATCTTAAATCCTAGATTCGGTAAAAATTTCTATTTTTTTAGGGCCTCCCATTGTAAAACTCCCCAACTCCCAAAACTCCCAAACTCCCCAAATGTGTAGAATGTTTCCTTTGAACTTTGCAACTTGTAGCGCGATTTGCACTTGCATAAATAGTATAGTGATATATATAGGTGCTTGTAGCTTTTAAGGTCCGACGATGCGAACTTTGTTTTAGATAGACAGTTCGCTCAAATGAGGCTGGGAGTGCGTTAGCCTTCGGCACGCCCTGGGGTGAAACCCAACCCAGCCAATTTAAGGTACGCTCTTGTCCTTGTATGAGTTTTCTATTGCATCGCACTTGGTTTAGTCTTTCTTTTAATTAATGGCTACTGCCCGCCGATACTTGTAACAGTATTGAAATCGTATTCAATACTGTTACACGTATTGAATTTCAATAATTTTTTTCAGGCACCCCCGGTGGTCCACTGGTGCTACCCCGCATATCCGGGCACAATTATGACCTAAATTTAGTTACCATATGCGCCATTGGTCGACATTTCACTTGTAGGCGTCTGAATAAATGCATAATGCCATAGGGGTAGTGATTTTCTTGATTGCCCAGTTCACAAAGGTCTGTCAATTGGCATGATATTTTCAATAATTTTTTAGAAACCCACCCGCACCGCCGAATCACGCGCGTAAGCATTCAAATTGAAGGTATACACGATGCCCAATCATGTTTAGGTCATACGACCCGTTGGCATCTGGTAATTGGTTCCATAATAAAGATGCGACGAATGTATCCATATATGCCATGTGCATAACCTGATATATTCCAAGCGATCCAACGTGATACAAGTAGATAGCATATGAAATTGCTAAGAATAAGAAATCCCGATTTCGTAGCTCAACCAGCCAATTTCTTATTCTGATTACTTAAGGAGGAGGCAGCCAGCTATCTTGAAATTGACACTCAGCGACGGCCACAGTAGTAAAATTTTAGTATGGATCCTGAAAGCCGTGAGCAGATAAGAGAGCTGAAGAAAGAAAATTCAACAGTCTGTATGATATTTTTATTGAGATAAATTGTGTATAAGCATCAAAATCCTTGTTAAATCAAGTAAACCCACCAAATAATCCAGCCAAAATTTCTTAACTAGTTTTCACTATGATTCAAGCCAGCCAGCCCCTTGATTTCTTATTTTGGCCAATTTCTTAAGAAATTAAAGCTAGCCAGCAAATTTCGTCAAGTTGTGACCCCCCCCAAACGCTGGCTGGTTTCTTATTGCTACTATTTCTTATTGGTGAGTGATTCTGTATGCCGGGATAAGTGTGTACCTCTGCGTGTGCTATGCGTATGAGAAAATATGTGTGCGTCTCTCTATGCGTGTGTTATGCATAACACACGCACAGACATATTCTAGCATATCTTGGCATACGCATAGTACACGCAGAGAGATACACACATATCCTACGCCGCCGTCCACCCGTCGGACCTGACAGGCTATGACACGGACGACTACGAGGATTTCGCGGACGGTACTTTCGCGGTGAAGCCGCGGGCTCCGGCCGGTACTGTCGGGTGCGGTGTGCCGCCTTTCGGCTTTGGCAAGCCGGCGATCGGAGCTCTCGCGGTGCTTTCCCTCTTCTGCATTTATTTTGCAGGTGTGGCTGTTTCGGCTTCCACGGCTTCTGCCGTGTCAGCTTCTGCATCGGCTACGGAGATGCCTTCGCCTAGTGGTGATCTCGATTGGGAGGCTCCGTCAATTTACTTTACGAATGATTTTGTTGAATCGGTGATGCCGGCTCAGGGTTTCTTATTGGCTCGCAGTGTGCCGCCACTTCAGTCGCCTGAGCCTCCTGACAGACTGAGCTTCCTAGCCTTTCAGGATTTAGCTCAAGCAGATTTGTGTTACGGCATGGCATCCTATTACGGCATGGCTCTGTGCGAGAGCGGTCCTTTCGGAGATCCTCCCTACGGCACGGGCTTGAGTGGGGCCACCGTTGGCTTTTATGATGCCGTCGGCTGACCTCTTGATCACTCTCGGGAGGCACACCAACATGGTGGTGTGCAGAGCTCCTGTGACCTCAACGACTTCTTCAATCTGGTTTATGTTTTCCTTTGACTCCTTTATATTCTTCAATCTGACTTGCTAGCACGGTTCTTTTCACTAGTTTAGCGGGGCCTTACTTGCCCGTATGTTTCTGCTCACGTGCTACCTAGAGCGAGGGTTCCAATTTGTGTATCAGAATAGCACAGTTGGATTAGCAGTTAGGACTTGTCACCCTGGCTCCTGCCCTAACAGCTTTACTTTTTCTGACTCTCCTAGTCAGTCACCACCCACAGTGCTGGGGTGGTGTGCTGAAATCTGTATAGGCAGCCCTGACCGGGAGTCCCGCGTGCAGGCCCCTATGACAGACTCCTAGGACCAACACTGGACTGCTGGCTGATTTGTAGGTTCGCGGTGCTGTGACACACGCTGTGTCACAGGTAGGCTAGACTCCGAGACCGTCCGAGACCGTTCCGGGTATATCTAGCTTAGGGTTTATTTATCTGACACAGTTTATCCACACTGAGTACGGGACTATCTGATATCTGGTGTACTAGGATATTCCGGTAATATATATATATATATATATATATATATGGAACATCTTGACATAAATACTGGTGTAAATCTTGTGATAAAATGCTGTCGTGTATAGTTACGTGTATACTATATGTTGTGTAAACATTGTGTACCTTTGTATATTATGTATGTACATGTTGTATACATGATGTGTACATGATGTGTACATGTTGTGTACATGTATACACTGTATGTTGTGTACTTACTGATTGAGTACACATCTGAAGTAAATTGATATAAGTTAAGTTAGGTTAACTTAATCATGCATGTGTGTCTGTATACCACTGGACCTCATGTAACAAGCATGATGTATATTCAGTTTAGTATATAGTATATCAATATATTTAGTATACTGTGATCGTGTACATCTCATCATGATGGATGATGAGTTACATGGTGGATTTTCACAAATAGCTCCGATGTATATCCAACCTCTGATTAACAGGAGAACAGCTGCCATATCTAAATCCTGTGATAGAGGACAGCTGAGCTAATTCCTGTCCTAACAATCGAGATTGGCATCTTACACTATTTGGGTTTTCAATATATAACACTGGACTTGCAAAATCTAGCATGTTACACATGTGAATTGCAAGATGTCACAGTAAATTATAGGCATGCATAACAATAATGTCCAGCCGCTATCGTGTTCAGGCTGGATTTATGCATGCCAAGCCGTTATCGTGATCAGGCTGGTTATTATAACAGTATAACATGTTGGGTACAACATGCTACTGCTAGCGCACACAATCACAGTATGTCATGTTATAATGTTGCTGCTCGCGCACACAATCACAGTATGTGATGTGATATGTGATATGTGATATGTGATATGTGATATGTGATATGTGATTTTTGCCATTCATTCACAATCACAGCATGTTGTTATATAACAAGCTGTCACTCGCACACTATCACAACATGTATGTATATAACGATGATGATGGTCGCACACACGATCTCTACATGTTGTTATATAATGATGTTGATGGTCGCGCACACGATCTCTGCACTGCACTGCATGGATGAGCCTTATTCTTGCATGCGTCAATATGTACACTGCATGCGCCCATTTGGTGCGATTTACGAACATCGCGAGTCATTTTGCACACGGTATGTGTCGCGTGATATGAATCGCGAACATCGCACGTCATTCTGCATACCGCATGCGTCGCGCGGTACGAATTGCGAACATCGCACGTCATTATGCATACTGCATGCGTCGCGCGCTACGAATTGCGAAGATCGCTGACGCAGTTGATGCGATCATGTACATTTCTGACGCAGTTGATGCGATCATGTACATCTCTGACGCACTTGATGCGATCATGTACATCTCTGACGCTCATTTTCCATGTACTGTATGCGCTTGATTCCCGCATGTCGTGCCATGACCCGCGAGTATTGACAGTATACATGTACGATATTGATGTACGAATCGTACATTGTGCGCACACCTCGTCGCAGTATATTCTTTGCTGGAATGCTGCTGAATGCGATTATGGTCGCGCCGATGATATTATGTGCAACTTTGCTGGTCGCTGACGATGTATGTCGCTGGCGACGTGTTGGTGCAAAAGTTGTCGCGTATATGCAGATGTGCTGATATTCGTCAATATGTGCGAACTCAGTCGCTCTGCATACAATTTATACAATATATATATATGTGTGTGTGTGTGACTAGTCTGCTGCACACATGTTCTCGTTCTAAGCCTGGACGAGAATACCACTGTCACGGTTCTATACGAACAATATATGTGACGTTGCTGTTATTGAACGGTAACAGCGAAACGCAATAGTTTGGTGGGATATGAGTGCAACAGTCTGTAGACCAGAAGTGCTTGCTTGAGCCCAATGCTCCTCATATACTCTAGTGCTCTCACGCATCGCATGCTTTCCCACCATCGGGTTGTGAACCCGAGAGCACTAGGTGAACTTCCCGCATCGGCTGGTCGATATAGCCTTTGATGCTCGCATGATGTTCTGTTCATGCTAGAAGCGAAGATCGTCTTGTCAGAAAATGTCAGTTTGTTCTTTTCAAGATGTATCTTGCTTCGCCATCTCGATGCCATATACTTGGCCTCTCGATGACAGATGTCACTCACCTTAGGTGGATGACAGACATGATGGGAATCCCAACTTCACCCCATACTGGGGGGAGTTGTGGATCCTCTTCTGTCACCCCTCGCCTTGAGGTGCCACGTAGGCAGCCAGCTTTCCGCCGTTCTCTGCGATAATAAAACACCCAGTATTTTATTATCTTCACCTTAGTACTGTATCTGAAACCCTTGAGTCCACGGCTTCAGCTTTCGTCTCTGTGAAACCTTATAATATATTACAGCCGTATATATTTTAGCTTTCCCATCAGGCTTGGGCTGCACCACTTGAAGCAGTGGTCTTTTTGCTTTTCGGTCCTTACTTTGGTCAACGCATCTCCAGCGACACCCGCGACTCCAGCGGTTTTTCACTTATCATCACTGAAACTTTGCACCTCCAGCCACGGCATCTACAGCCTCTTGCACCACCAGCACCCTGCCTCTCTTCGATTCGCAGATCCACTTCCTGGCGTGACGTACCGCGCCAACATCACCGACCGCATCTCCAGCGACTTCGCGCACCTCCAGCGTTAACTTTCTTCTTCTTGTCTTACTTTTGGCATCTCCAACCTCGTTGCACCACCAGCACTCGTTCTCTTTTTGGATTCAATTCGCAAGTCTCTTTGGCGTGTCGTACCACGCGCTCATCTCTGCAGCATCTCCAGCTCTTCACAATTCCGAACTATTTTTTAACTTTCTGGCCAGCAGCGCTTCTCCTGCAGCAAAACTGGCTTACCGCGCGACTATTTTGACGTCACCGACGTCTTCCTCGTCAAATTCTACCCCAAATTGAGTCTTTCATCACTTGATTTGGTTATTTTTGCAAAAAGTTATCGTTTCGCACGAAACCCAAACTTTTTAACTTACGGATTTTACAGTTACAGCGGCATGGCTACTTTACGCCAACGTACGCGCATGGCCACTCTGCGTTCTACGCTAAATTTACTTAGAGATCGACAACGTCTACCGCTGGCTACAATCTGGTGGTGCTTGGTGGTGCCTATACCCCAAGCACCAACATCGGCTCCGGCGTTTTCGTCAATATCGACCGCGAGGATTTTGACTTCGTCGCCCTCGCCTCTCCTCATCCTTCGCTGCCAGCTTTACATGACCAACGTCTGTTTGTGTGTGGTGGTGTTATTGCTGCCACCCACACCCTAGCCTGTTCGTCCATTTCCAATTTCGCAGGATGCAGCTCTGCTTTCCGGTGCTCTTTTCGCATTTTGCGGCCGCGGCCATCGTGCCCTACCCACGCCGGCGCGTTCGCTCCGGTGGTGCCGCGCATCCTTCGGCAGCACACTCGCACAGGGGTAGGGTGAAATTCTTCGTTTTAGTTGGTGCTTGCCTCTTCACCATCGAGGACTCCGCCGCCAGCGAATTAGTCTGCGATGTGCTTGATAGACTTTAGGATGACGCCGGCGGAGCCCTTCTAGTCGGGTTGAAAAAGGCCCCTCACGGGGAGACTGAAAGTTCCCCCCACCGTATGGGGGGTTCAGCTCCTCCTAGCATCACCCCTTGCTGCGTGTGTCACTGGTCGTGTGTCACCGTCTGACACACACCTGCTAGAAAACTCACTGCCGTAATTCTTCTATCAGTTTTGTATCACCGGTTTCCACCAGCCACTGCTTTCTGAGCCCTGTTTCAGTGATATCGCTATATATCTTCAACAATATATATATCTATTATCACCTGTTTCATCAGGTTATCGTCCCACTTCACGTGAGTGGTGATTCCGGTTGGTTCAGCTCGCTTCGGTTTGTCCGATTCTAGAAACCGTCAGCACCGTTTTTGATTACCTTCAACGCGCAGATTAATTAACTGCGTACCGTCACAGCGGCATTTTTTTCCGTCTCCGTTCCTCTTGCCGCTGCCGTTACCGTGGGTTACCCTACCGTTTGTGACTGGGAATCTACGCGCCGTCTCCGTCAGCTTTGGACATTCTGGATTATTTTCTGCCTAACATGTCTCAACAGCGCCAGATCGGGCTCGCTGAAGCCCTCCGTTCAGCGAGGCGGGCAAGTGCCACGCCATCACCGTCACCCGTGGACTCCGGTGGTGCTACCCCGGGTCCCACGCGTCCGAGAAGAATTGTCTCCACCGCTTCTCTACGTTCGCGGCCATCATCGCTGCGGCCGTCTCCACTGCCGTCCGAATTCTTCAACGACCCATCAGTCCTTGTCTCCACCCCGGTGGAGGAAGGCCGGGAGGAGGAGTATTTGGAACAACTGTCGTATGCCTTCACGTACTCCGCCGACATCATCGCGGTTTTACGTCCTGGGGGCTACAACCAAAAGCACGGCTACACCCTTGACACCGAGACTGCCGACACCGATTTCAACGCCTTACTCGCGGCCTTTCGACACGTGCTCTACCCCGTGTCCTTCCCCGAGTTCTCCAAACTTTTGGACCTTGAGCACGACTACGACTTCTACCACGTGGTGCTCAACGAGATCGTTTTCACCGTCCTCCCCATCGTTCTTCGCGGTACTGCGCTCGCTTTGTACACTGAGGCGGCTCGTTCCCACCCTGGGGACGGCCGTTACATTTTACAGCGCCTCCGCTACGAGGTTGAGGGGGTCCCCGATTCCGACTCCGACCGTTTTTGGGTTAAAATGCGCTCGTCCATCATCAACGAGCCCGATGACCCGTCCCCCCAGCTTACAGCTATCCGTACTCTCGGCGACAAGCACGCCAGGATCAACCCGGACTACAGCGAGGCCAAGAGGGTCAAAGACCTTTGGCACATCTTGACCAACTCGGCCAAGCAATCACCGTACGTCACCCCCTTGTACGTCAACGTCATCCGCGACTTGCGAGGTGGTGTGCCCTTCTCCTTCTCCACCCTCTGCCTGCGGATCCGCACCGTCTGGCGCGAGGAGCTTGACTTCGCCACCCCTGTGAAGGACACCGGCTACGACGTGCCTTCTCGTGGTGGTGGTGGTGGACGTGAGAAGAAACCGTCCCTCAACGCCGTCTCCTTCAACCGTAACCCCGCCTACACCACCAAGCCCGTCGGTGAGTGGAAGGCGGAGCCCGCTGGCGCCATGGTGAGGCGCTGGGTGGGCGTCGGCTACCCCTGCATTCTTTGCTTTCGCATGTGGGGTATCACTGATGCGCACCCTGACACCCGTGGGTGCTGCCCTTACATGTGTAAGGAGGCATTCGGCGATGGGCGAGCGCCCGACACCGCGCTCCCCGCTGGGAAGCGGCCTCCGCCCCCAGAGTTCGCTGCTGCCATCGCGGCATTCCGGGCACCGGACTGCCCTGCAGACGCCCCTCCGGTGGTGCCGGTCCCCCAGTCCGACACCCCTACGGACGTGGCAGTCATGACGTTCGTTGCCCCCGTGACCGACCCGTCACCGCCGCTTGCGCCGTTATCCGCATCTACGGCATGCGAGCCGGTGGTGCCGTCTGCGGAGCCACCGCTTACGCAACCGGCTCTGCACTTGGCATGCTCTGACCCCGAGGAGGTGCCCGAGGACTCCGATGGCGACGCCGCCCTTCATGGCTTCACTGGAGAGGAAGACTTCGATTGGCCGGCTTTCCGAGAGACACCTTGGATTCCTTCATTCAGCGGAGCGCCAAAACCAACTGGACCGTAGAGCGGGACTAGCCCGCCTAGCCTGTTTAATTGTCTTTTGAGTGCCTAGGCAGCGCCCATGCACGGATGTGCTTCTAGCTGGGTTGGAAAAGGCCCCCTCGGCTTGGACATTAAATTGACAATTGGGTTAGGGTTTAGGGTTTTCCCTCGCTCTTGCATGGCCACTCACACCTTCGGGGTGAGGTGGTGTCACGGGGAGACTGAAAGTTCCCCCCACCGTATGGGGGGTTCAGCTCCTCCTAGCATCACCCCTTGCTGCGTGTGTCACTGGTCGTGTGTCACCGTCTGACACACACCTGCTAGAAAACTCACTGCCGTAATTCTTCTATCAGTTTTGTATCACCGGTTTCCACCAGCCACTGCTTTCTGAGCCCTGTTTCAGTGATATCGCTATATATCTTCAACAATATATATATCTATTATCACCTGTTTCATCAGCCCCTTAGATCCGAACATTCTTGCAGGCCCTCGTAACACTTGCATTTAGTCACCTCACACCTACGGGGTGAGGTG
Organism: Cymbomonas tetramitiformis; assembly: GCA_001247695.2. NCBI lineage: Eukaryota > Viridiplantae > Chlorophyta > Pyramimonadophyceae > Pyramimonadales > Pyramimonadaceae > Cymbomonas > Cymbomonas tetramitiformis. The sequence goes on from LGRX02027194.1 coordinate 21,682, forward strand.
GTGTCACGGGGGATGCAACTTTCACCCCCTGTATAAGGGTGATTGTTGCCCCCCTTCTGCTGTCACCCCTCATTGTGCTGTGACTCTCTGTTGTGTCACTTGCCGCATCACCACCGACCGCTAGGAATATTAAAGCACCATATGTATTCTAATATTCACCTTAGTAATGTATCTGAAACCCTGAGTCCACGGCTTCAGCTTTCGTCTCGGTGAAAGCTTATAATATATTACAACTATATATATTTTTAGCTTTCCCGTCAAAACGATCATATCCCACACCGCCCACGCTCGCCCACCAGTTTCAACCCGACTTTTCAACCCACTAGGACCACTACCTCCCCTACCACTCTCCACTGCTCCGCCCCCCATCACCACCTTCCTGCCACCACAGCACCACTAGTCTCGCCTAGTCCCTACCACTGCCTCCCCTACTACCTTGGTTGGCTGACACCTCTCCCATCACCCGACCGGCTCCCCGAAATCGCAGGCGAGGGTTCTCGCGTCGGGCGCATTTTAGATTTTTTTTTCATTTTAGACTCAAGACTGCAGGCTCAAAACCTTAACGACGTTACACGTTAAGTGAACGAGCAACGCCAGCCCGAGCGCCATCGATAGAGTTTTAAGAGAATCAGTTCATCAGTAAGAGTTACCATCTATTTGATTGCTCTCAACTCGAACTGAAGTGAAAAGATTCCACAAACGTACGGCACCGCGACACTCTATCCCAGTTGTATCGCTTGACGAAGACGTTGCACGCGACAGGAACGGGTTATGATTCCGCCCGCAGAGGAACCCGAAAGTTCAACCCAGGAAAAGGTACCAGCAGATCAAGAGATAAAACTGCAAAAACTCATCCAAGCACTATCGAGAGGTGTGTTCTATATTACTGAAGTGTTGATATAACATCGTATTGCTGGCGGTTTGGGTGCAGTTGACTATTGCGAGTCGCTTTACATAACCAGTAGCTAAAGATGAAACGAAAGTAATAACCACATACTTCACGTTGTAGAACACAAACTCACAGCCGCTTTTTTTGTATTTGTGTGCCAGCAAAACTTTTGAAAGAGGACAGGATTCCGGCGGAGATATTTCCTGAGGTCTATCTCGGCTCATACGGGGTGCGTTTCAACAGCATCACTTGATAAATATAACCTGATCATAACGTTACCCGCACGTTTGGACTTGACATGCGTATGCACATCGAACTGGGACGGGCAACCTACGCGGAACCTCACGAAAATTGCGTTGAAATATGCAGTCGCGCGGGCTTTCATATCAGAGCAGTTCGTGGTGGCCAGCTAACATACTATGCTATGCCACCCACCGCTCGCAGGCTGCGCATAATAAAGCCCTTTTGAAGCAGATTGGTATCACTCATGTCCTGTGCGTCGCCTCCAGTATCAAAGCTGCCTTCCCTGAACTATTAACCTATAAATCTGTTGAGGTACGAACACCTTCGGTTTAAACGACATGGCGCCGGTGTCGACGCGAGATCGCTTGGGCGGAATCATCGCTCACTCACCTCACTCGCCGACACCCTTGTTTGCTCGTTTTACCGTCACTGGGTAACTTCGGCCGCCTTTGATTCTCTTGATTCAACTTTGAAGCTGGCATCGGCTGGATAAATGGCATTCTAAGCTATGAGGAGAGATAGATTGTCGCTTCGGTCATGTCCCGAAGAACGCTAAAGAATTCCGCGTTCGAGAGTGGTTGACACTTACTGTCCTCGGTCAAACGCAGGTGTTGGACAACCCCGAAGCAGACTTAGCCGTTCACTTCGCGGCTTGTTTCGCCTTTATAAACGAGGTTCGTAGCAGTACAGACTCGTCGTCCCAAGTCTACCTAACTGACCGACCAGTGGTTTAGGGGGGCGCGAGCGACAAAACACTCACGAAGGCATGCACAGTTGCGCTTGAGTTGTCCGTCGTGTGCGCGCAGGCCATTGAAGGTGGAGGGAAAGTATTAATCCATTGCTTTGCTGGAAAAAGTAAGTTGCCCCAACACTAGCAGTCCTGTGGTGGATCTTACGGCACCAAAAGCTTTCAATACGTGAGTATGTTTGCGCGCAAGACCAGTTTCACAGGCTCTATGGCGAAACCCGCAGGGCTGCATTTATATTCACATTTTCATTCTTCTCAACGGATTGTTATGTCACGCAATAAAGTTGGTTGACGGAAGTAGGTGTGCACAGGTCGCTCTGCCACCGTCCTGCTTGCATGGATAATGAAGCACAAGCTCATGCCACTGGATGAAGCGATTGCGCACGTTAAGGTACGGTGTGCTCTAAGTTAGATGACCTTCCGGAGCCTTGCACCTCAACTCTACAACGTAGTTAGACAGTGCGTCTTTTGTTTGGGTTGTAACACACTTGCTTGGAAGAAATTATCTGCTGAATTTGGAATCTCGTTTTTGGTTTTTGGTAGCAAGTTAGAAAGGAAATAGGTGTTTCTAAACCATTGTCACTGGTGCACCCTGTCAAGCTCATAGGTTATAAAGGTGTAAGTGTAATATTCAGATTTATGGTCGATGAGTACACGTGAGTGGGTTGGATTGTTCGATGTCAGGGTTTGCGGAGCGTTGTTAGTCCTAATGCAGGTTTTATGAAGCAGTTGAGACAGTTTGAGGCCGTTGAACTTGTAGACAGCGGTGTAGCGACATTATCGAACTCCGCATAAGGCCGACAAGCTGTTTTTACAGTTGTGCGTTTAGGTGTGACGCCGAATACCCTTGCTATGCCATACTAGTACAGATTTTACGACCTTCCACCTCGAAGGCACAACACCTAACAACAGATGTCCAGGCTGTTCGAACTTTGGAGTGGGTACAAAAGTTTTTGAAAGCTTTCTTACACCAAGCAAGAGTAGAGGTAGATGTCCGCCTGCCCGCGCTGTCCGCTTATCCGCACCGGGCCTGGTAAATATGCAGTTTGTTATGTATATAATAGGTAATATTTCGGTTTTTTATAGCAAATTTAGAGCATTATATCGCATTTATATTACATATATATATAGTATTTTCACAAAAAATATTGCTTTTACATACTGCTCTTAGCCCGCCGATAATAATAATACCCAATAGTAATGCATGCATTTGCATAAGTTACCCCGCCATGTACGATTTCAAACGCCTATTGTGCTCCCAAATTGATGGAGACAGTGAAATAAATATATGTCGGTGATACTGAATATATATATATATATACAACGTTGTATATGTTGAACTGAGCTCCTACAATGGTGCACAGCTGGACAGTGGAAAACAGGCCGGCTATCACTGCAGTCTAAGATGAGATAATAGAATACGGAGAGTGTTTTATTATCGGAGAGCAAAACCCGCAGGCTGACCTGGAACCTCAGATCGAGGGGTGACAAATGAGGGCAGAGGTGCCCCCCAGTGTGGGGGGCCAAAGCCTCTGTCCCCATGACAAATCAAGCAGCGGAATCGAATAAAAAAATAATTTGTACGCGTTAGACGAATTTGTTTTCACAATATTTTCCCAGCCAAATCAAAGCATGAAACTGACATGTGTTTGAAGGAGGATAATGTCCAGTCTAGTGATATATGTACGTCGTATGTATAACTTTTATGAAGCGATGTTTCAAGGCCATTTGGATCAAGTACTTATTGGAAACCCCAACTTTCATTGGAAGATGAAATATGTGTGTGTGAATGAACCCTATTTCAACTTTACATGTGTGATCTGGGTGCGGATAAGCGGACACGATCAATAAAGGGAATAAGGGATACCCAAATTTTGGGGATATTTCAAATATGTATTTTGGGAACGTAAATATTTTGTTTTGGATGCATTGAGTTTGATTCAACATAAATTTGTCCGAAAACAAAACTTGCAAAAAATAATTTGCGTGAGCTTTATCCCCGTTTTCGGAATGAATACGGTGTGATGACATTAAAAAATTTCGTACTAGTAATTGCGACGAGTGATGACTTCTAATCTGTGCGGCATGCAATCATTGCAATCGTGTCACATGCCGATGCGCATTCCGTGTCACAGTCGAGCGAGTGTCGTCGAGCGTGGACAAAGACTCGCGATACGTGCTGGATATGACAATGTGACCTCCAACTGTCACTTGCGGAGGTGGTCGTGGAGGACGCCGCAATCACAAAGGGTCCCGCGGCGGGAGAGCCCGCACCGGCGGAGGTGGTGGTGGATCCGCCCCCAATCACAGGGAGCCCCGCGGCGGGAGAGCCCGCACCTGCGGAGGTGGTCGTGGAGGATGCCGCAATCACAAAGGGTCCCGCGGCGGGAGAGCCCGCACCGGCGGAGGTGGTAGTCGATCCGCCCCCAATCACGGGGAGCCCCGCGGCGGGAGAGCCCGCACCTGCGGAGGTGGTCGTGGAGCCGCCCGCATCCGCGGATTGGCCGGGGTGGGCGAAGACCACGTTGGAGCAACGTGTTGCTTTTTATCCACGTTGGGTGCATCACTGTGATCTGCCGCGGTGCGCACCGGTGGTGTACGTGGCGGGGGATGGGGTGCATGGGAAGGAGGGGTACACGGCAAGGTCCAAGGGGCGTTTTGAGAGGGGATCCGTCGTGTATCATCAAGGGCACAAGGGCGCGTATATTGCGGGGACGATCTTGCACGTGCGAGAACGTGGGTGGTTCACCATATGCGGTGGGCCTATCCACGGCAGAAACCTCACCCCGCACCTTACGCGTATCTTCCGGATGAACCGGCTCAACCAGGGGAGCACGGATAAGGCCCGTGGTGCCGCCCACTTCAAGACTGAAGAGGGGTCGGACATTGTGTACGAGTGCGCGAGGGTCTTCTTCCCGAAGCTCCTCAACCTGCACAAGTACAAAGGCTTGGAGAACGGTACGGCATTCTCTTTGTTTGTGTGAAGCGGTACTCTTTGCGGGGCGATGCTGAGCATGCTTGCGGTGAAATTGCTTTTGTCTAAGTGGTAGCCCCCAATTTCATTTTGACAAGCTCGACGTCCGATTGTGGGCTCTTCGCAGGTGTCTCTTTGCCTCCGATCGTGCGGCAATTGACGGCAAAGGATCTTCAGGGTGACACCTTCGCCTCGCCGAACTACACGCAGGATGACTACGTCTTCGTGGACATGCTTGCTCGGAGGGAAGTGGGTGCGACTGCAGAGCCGCATGGTGGTGCGTCGGCGATTGCCGTCCCGGCGGAGGACGAGGGCGAGGACGTGGATACCGCCGGCTCCCCACCGAGGAAGAAGTTGAGGAGCCAACTCGCGGATAAGGGAAACCCGTGGGCGGAGAGGTTGAGCCTCCCGCGGATAAGGGAGAGGTTGACGCAGCAGCCGGCGGGTAAGGGCACGAGTGAGGGCGGTAAGGGCATGAGCTTGGGTGGCGGTGGCCCTCAAACTTCAGCAAAGGGTCAAAAAAGGAGGAGATCATCTGCTGGCAGCGGAAGCATGCCGGCCTCGGGGCGTGCGTCAACGAGGGGCGCGGCGCCGGCATCGTCGGCCCGCACTGTGGCCCCCCCTCAACCGCTTGTCGCTCTGTCGGAGGTTACCGAGGCTGCCCCATCGGTTAGGAGGGGAATCACCGTGGAGGAGCTAACGGCGGTGTTAGCGAGGCAGGAGGAGGCGAGTCAGAAAATGCTCAAGCGGCAGGAGGAGCACTTCACGCAGCAGCTGAAGCTGTCGGAGGAACGACAGCTGCGGGCCTTGGAGCGCCAAGTGGCTGACTTTATGGCAAGCCCAGGGGAAGATGCGGCCAGCGCGCCGACAGCGGAGGCACCACCTACCCTCCCCCCCCCAGCAGCAAACCCCTCAGCAGCAACCATTGCCGCAACCTCAGGCGGTGCCGATGCTCCAAGTAGGACAGGAAGCGTCCCAGCCTCCGTTGTTGCAGCAAGCCTTCCAATCAACCGCTGCAACCCCAGCCCTTCTTGCTGCAACAACCCCAGACGCAGCAGTTGCAGCAGTTGCAGCAGTTGCAGCAGCTCCAGCAGCTCCAGCAGCTCCAGCAGCCCCAGCAGTTGCAACAGCTCCAGCAGCTCCAGCAGCCCCAGCAGTTGCAACAGCTCCAGCAGCCCCAGCAGCCCCAGCAGCTGCAACAGCTGCAGCAGCTCCAGCAGTTGCAGCAGCTCCAGCAGCTCCAGCAGCTCCAGCAGTTGCAGCAGCTCCAGCAGCTCCAGCAGACCCAGCAGCTGCAACCCCTTCTCCTGCAAGCTCCCCAGACTTTGCAAATGCAGCAGTCCCAGCCCATGCTCCTTCAGCAACCACAGGCCCGACAGCTGCAGCAACTTCCAGCTCCAGCAGCTCCAGCAGCTCCAGCAGCAGCCGCAGCCCACGCCATTGAATGCCACCTCTGACTTCGGTAGGGCCTCGGGCGTCTCGATAGAGGAGTTACAGTTTAGCATGCCACGATAGATAGGCGGTGAACTCCTAGGAATGTAGGCGATGCCCCCGTAGGGCATGCGCTTGTAGCTCCAGCACCCGCCACCCGGCAACTGCTAGTGCCCCAACCAGGGAACATATCAACCTCCTATGGCCGGTCTGTGGCCGTACGATGAAGGCTGTGGCCGAGGTTTGGCCGAGGGTGCTTTTGCTTGTTGGCCGAGACGAATTATGTAAAATTTTGAAAATTTTCCCGAAATTGTGCGATTTTTATGATATCGTCATACTTAAAATTAAAATTTTGCGCCTGCGGCGGGCAATTTTAGATTTTGGCCGAGATGGCCGAAGCTTGGCCGATGGAAATTTTGAGTGTTGGCCGTACGACATAAAAAGTTTGATATGTTCCCTGGCCCCCACTCCTACAACTGCAATAATATGCGTATCATTATGGCAAAGTGAAAGTATTCATGTGATGATGCATTGTGATAACTTCTCATAACTTGCAATGACTTCTAACATTGTGATTTCTAATATTGTATATCTCACGCGCCCGCGAGACATGCAATTTCTGATTTGCAACCATTTTACAGACGAAATTAGCTCCAGGGAAGATATCTTCCGTTGAGCCGGTACGGCCCCAAATCCAAATTTCCTTCGGCCCGCCTTCGGTCCGCCCGGTCCAAACTACAAAATGCCCGCCGCAGGCGCGAAAATTTTAATATTAAGTATGGGAAAATGCAAAAATCGTAAAATTTTCACCAAAATTTTAGAAGTTTGCGCCAAATTGGTTCGGCCCCAAAGCAATTTCTCTTTCGGCCCCTCTTCGGCCCGGGCCTCATTTTGGCGACTCAGTTCGGCCCGGGGCCGGCCAATCGGGGTAAGATATCTTCCCTGATTAGCTCCCCAGCACCCCGTGAAAATGACCCAATGTGAAATTTCGCTTCTCATTGCCTACGTATGATCTCTAAATACTTCTCACAACGTGTAATAACTTCCCCGTATCATTTGCATATCTCACGCGCCCGCAAGATATGCAATTTCTGCTTTGCAGCCATTTTACAGACGAAATTGGCTCCCCAGCACCCCGTGAATATGTCCCGATGTGAAATTTCGCTTCTCATTGCCTACGGATGACCTCTAAATACTTCTCACCACGTCTAATAACTTCCCCGTATCATTTGCATATTTCACGCGCCCGCAAGATATGCAATGTATGTACGGCAGCCCGTCCGCGACCTGTAAGCAGCCCTGTGGCCACTACAATTATCGAAAATATAAAATATTGCCTCTAGATGATTTCTTTTAACCACTAAGCACTTCTTGAAACTTCTTGCGACTTCTAAATGTCATTTTCATCGATTATGCAATCCGGGCCCACCTAGCCGTGCTACATGCCTGATCACCCCTTGAGCATCGAGGTCCCATCACAACGGCACCAAAGTCCTCATGGATTCAAACGATGGGTTTTAGTTGGTCCAATTCTGATGGGTGCAAACGACCAAGGGCTCATCGAGAGCATGCGCTTGATTGATTCCCTCGAGATCATCGGCCGCCGTGCCTTCCCGGGAATGATTTGTGATGTGCGTTTGTCCACCATCGCACTTCGCTTGTTGTTGACGTCCTCGGATGGCAAACATGCGATATCGCATCCCCTTCCATCGTCACATGGGTCCATGTTGGTAAGCGGCGGTTCACCATTCACGCGCTTACCTACTGAAGGTCTCTTCGCACCACTACCCATTGTGGGAAACATCATGGAAACCGACTGGGTGAGCCGTGAGACACACGACTTTGACGCGCAATTCAACTCCTGGCGTCCAAAAGAGCGCGCTAAAGGAGAGTGGATTGAGCTCGTTAAAACGATCGATCCACCATCCGCCGCAAAGCCCGCGTTGCATTTCGAACTCATCATCGGGGCCCAATTAAATGGCCCAACAGATATATTCTTGGTGAGATATATCCTATTCTATTTCCCTTCTGGTAAGATTCACACGTATCCATTATGTGTAGCATGATCGAGGCGATGCTCTACACTATATTTAAGGTTACACATTCATAGGCGGGAGTTAGGGGGGCGGGGGGTGGCGAGGGGTGTATTAACGGGATCTAGTGGCCAGCACTTTGAATAGCCAACGATCTGAAATCCACTGCTTTTATGCAGCCCAATGTGCGCCGGCATACTCGATGCTTGTGGTCAGGAGCACAGCACACTGTCGCTCATACTTTCAAGATTTTAGTAAGTGTACTAAGAGGCCCAAGTGGATTATGTATGTGATGACAGGGAGCACGTCAAGCAAACCGTAATAAGAGCACCCCCGCCGTTGAGTATGGAGTGTGCTTGGACGTTGACACCACTCCAAATGGAGACTTAGCTACTTCGCATCCTATCCCCCTTCTGGTACGATTCATACGTTTCCACATGTCGGCATGATCAAGGCTATGCTCTAATGGCTACTGCCCCGCAGTCCTTGTGGTAGGACCAAATCGACGATTTGGTCCTACCACGAGGACCATTGTTCCGATAATTTAATTGGCCATCTCCCGTGATTTGTGGTGTCTAACCAATGAAAGGTGGTATATATAGGTCCTATATTAATTTATTCGAACGCTGGTTTGGCCTATATCCATCCCATATATCCATGACGAACGCATTTCAAACCTCTACACTCAAATTTTTCAAAACGGATTTTTTGGAACATTCAAAATGTGGCAAATTAGTGACTCCTCTTCAATAATTTTTTACCAATCATATATCAACACTACACAGTCTGCGCGGATACCATCAAATTGAACCTATACATATGTCCCAATCATATTTGGGCGGTAGGCCCGGTTGGAATGCATATATTGGTTCGTTGGCTCGTTGACTTCCCCTCTAATATATTGGCTCGTTGGTTTCCCGCCTAAAACAGTGGTCACGCGAGCTGACCATCCAGCCATCATTATTGCTTGCTAGAGGGCATATATCGCAAGGTTGGTGTGTGCGGCACATTAAATCTTCAAGTATATATGTATTGCGAATTTCTGAAAGTCTAACATCATCCAAATATCTTATTTTTCGACTGGCGTGTACACTTTAGAATGGATGAATGCCAATTTCTAAAGTCCGAAATTCACTAAATTCGGAATTTGCATTGTGTTGAACATGCGCCATGCTGAAATAGAGCGGAAATGATGATGAGGGTGCGAAGTAACCGATTCAGTTATCTCATTTGGTCATAAACTCAAGATGTATAACCATGAGCATCACCGTGAGCCCCCCATGTGACTCCTAATACTCAAAATAACGGTGGTCCTTGTGGTAGGACCACCATTTTCTTCAAGCTTTTGGTGAAATTACACCCCTAAAGCGTGTCGTTCAACCGAACACCTAAAGTCTCATGGGGGCCGCCGCTATAAGAAATAAAATTCATTTAACTCATAAATATCATGTGCAAATGTTGCCTGTGCCTCAAATAGTCGATTTAGTGATCGAAACCGCAATTGCCCATTGGTCCTTGTGGTAGGACCATGAATTTGGGTAGTAGCCACTAAACTATAATTCAGGGTATACATCCTTAGGGCGGGAGGTAGTGGGGGGTGTACTAACGGGCGGGATGAAGGATGTTGCAAATATGCAGGGTCTGGACGACAAAATCGATGGACGGGCCTTCCAGGAGCAAGGCTTGGTAATGATGCGCTTGAAGCCCGGCACATCGGAAGCTATGCTCCAGGCGGTCAATGCTCGCGACCACAAAGCACCGCCGCGCAACAACTTTTCCCACTTCGTCCTTGGCAAAGGACACAATGGACAAGACTTTTGGGACACGGTGCCATCAACCGAGCGCTTTCTAGAGAAGGTATGCCATGAATCCAATTTGTGAGGGCCCCGAATAAAAGTTAACGAGGTCGGTGCAGGGCCTCAACCAAGGCATGGAATCAGTTGGAACATCCATGGGTGTATCGGGGATAGGGTTGTCCTGTTGAGTGACGGCGATCCATGGGTATGGTGTCGCGAACTTATGCACGAAGCGTCCACACAAAGCACAACCCTCTAGCCCTACTACTAGACAGTCTTACTTATTGTCAGTGTCTCCACAACACTAGCTCGGCTTTGCGTATATTTCCTTATATGACTGCACAGTTAGCTTGCTACTGTAACTATACAAAATCTCAAAATTTTTGATATCTCTTTATCTTTTCTCACAACTTATGCAAGCTCTTTTTCTCAACATGAAAAAGACTGTTAATTACAGTTCTGACGCAGTCGCACAAGGACAAGTCCACAAATGTATATCCTTATAAGCAGAAGAATACTGTATCTTACAAATTATCTCATAACACTGCTGTTTTCGCGGTCTTAAGCGAGTCCTGGCTATTTTCGGAATCACTGTTACGAAGGCAAAACAAAAATGAGCGTCTGGCTCACCCTGCTACGCCGCCCTACATATTCTCGCTATCTCCAAACAAGTGTAACACCCATCCGTATTTCCGTATCTCGTCACTGTCATAACTCCTCGCGCGTATCGTACTGCGCGTGTCATACGTTCGTCACAGAGACTGCTACAGCAAGTGTCACAACCCGGCTGAGGTACACGACAAGCCGTGGTTTGTGACAGCTGTCGCGAACTTATGCACGAAGCGTCCACACAAAGCACAACCCTCTAGCCCTACTACTAGACAGTCTTACTTATTGTCAGTGCTCCACAACACTAGCTCGGCTTTGCATATGTTTCCTTATATGACTGCACAGTTAGCTTGCTACTGTAACTATACAAAATCTCAAAATTTTTGATATCTCTTTATCTTTTCTCACAACTTATGCAAGCTCTTTTTCTCAACATCCCCCATCTGTAGCTGCCACTGGTAGCACAGACATTAGACAAGAGCTTGCTCAGCATCTTCTGTCGTAACGCCATCCATTGCGAACTTGCCCATGCTGAAGGTAAACATACCCACTCCAGAAGCTTCTCCTCCTCGTAACATCCTGGCTCTTGTCAAAGGGTTGCGAAACACCATGACCCACATGCATCTTCTGCCAATAGGTCCATGCTCCAAATGCCCAATCACATGTAAGCGTCCAGCGTGACACAGCTTACGAAAGTATTGTGCCCTGCTTTCTGTCATATCTGTCATGTAGTGCGATGGCACATGAATACAAGCCACCACCCGGCTGGCCAGTACTGCCAATGGCAACGCAATATCCAGCACTGCGAACCAGGGTGAAGTCACCACCGCGTCACACACCCCATACTTCTCCTTCCAGGCTCGATAATTGCCCGGTTGTAAAGCATTAAGGGCTTCGTGCCACTTCAACTGCGGATTCCAATCATTGTTCATAACCTTCAGGTGAGGCCATTCCAGCGACATAACCTTGCCAATGACACCTGTGCCAGCCCAAGGATCCCATACCTGTGTGATCTTCTCCCAAGTCACCTCGTGCGCCAAACGTCTGACCTCCTGAGGAACTGTCATCACCAACTCTAAGCCCCAATCCAGTTGACTGGCAATCTTCACCTGAGCTCTGCTCAGTTGCGTCACATCTCCTCTCTTCTGCACTTCCTCGGGGCTCATGGCCTGCACCGTGGACGTCTTGCGGAGACCTCTCGCGCGAGTGTGCTGCTCTGCACACTTCCTGCTCAAGATGGTACGATGGCCCTCATGCCAGAATCCTGGCATCACTTCTGTGATCACTCTGCTGAGCTCCTCCTGGTTTCCCCAGGCCACTCTGTCAGGAAGATCCCCCATGCTCCCTTCTTTTCTGAGCATCTGCCGCGAGGTCAGCGCCTGCCATGGGTCTTCACGTCCCGGCCTCACTGCACGATGCGGACCCACATCTGCAGGCAACAATACCACATCTGATCCCAGCTTCTCTCTCAGCTGCAGCTCCATGGCCGCCATCTTGTCGACGATTGACGCGCTCACCTCGGCGGCAGCTGCCACCACAGTCCCACCTAAGCACTTGGGACATTGCCAATCCCCTTCAGGTACTCCATCCAGCGCTGGATTCAGACACCACGTGTGATAACCACGGTTACAGGTGTCACACAGCAACATGGCTGCCTCCCCATCTGTCCGCATGCACGCCTCACACGCGAGATGCTTGCTGGGAATGGCTGCACTGCAGTCGTACTGGTCTTTCACTTGCAGGTGACATGGTGCAATATTTTGCACTGTGCTCTTCTCCCGCAGCTTCGTGCTGTCCTCCAACACTACCACTCCATCTCTTTGCACCTTGACTATCTTCAGGATGGCTGGCTTGGTGGCTACCTCCATGCCAGAGCGCGGTTGTTGTCGTATATATACGAAATCGCCTGCCTTGAACTGGTGCGGCTTCGGCTCGTAACTGCCACTCCTCCTGTGCTCGTACCGTAAAGTGTCGCGGTGCTGAGCGATCTCCAGATTGCACCCTGCATGTACCATGAGCCTCTTCACGATGGCGGCTCGCTGTAACAGATCATCAGCCAGTGTCTTCTCCTCCTGCTTCCCAAAGTCCAACTCGGGTCGAGCACGAAGATCCGGTGGCACCGTGGCTTCCTGAGCGAACAGCAAGGTGAATGGCGCCACTCCAGTGGACTGCTGCCTAGCTGCGTTGTAGCTGAGTACGAGTGACCAGAGCATCTCATCCCACTCGAAGTCCAGGCCCTTGTCGAGGGCCATCTTCTTGAAGCAAAACTTGAGGGTGCGTACCACCCGTTCAGTTAAGCCATTGCTCTCTGGGGAACTCGGTGAAGTCACTCTTCGGTCAATGAGACACTGCTTGCATAGAGCCGAGAACTCACCTTCAAACTCTGTGCCCCCATCCACCAAACATTCTGCAGGCGCCCCAAACACGGATAGGACATGATAGCGAAATGCGCTGGCGATGGTGGCGGCCTCCTTATCGGGGATTGGAACACACACGACGAATCGCGTATAGTGCTCAATCATGACCAAGACGCGTTGGTTCCCAGCCTTCGTGATGCGTTTCGTAGGCCAAGCTAAATCCAGGGACCAGCGGTACATGAAGGACTTGATTTCCAGCGGCGTGAGATTCGCCTCCTCCCGTGCATAGTGCGTCTTCACCCTCTGGCAAGTCTGGCACTGAGTGACCACTGCTTGCACATCCTGTTTCATGCCTGCCCAGTAATGGCGTTGCCACAACAGGTTCAGTGTCCGCCTGATGCCCCAATGGCCGGTCCTCTCATGGTACTCACGCACCAACTGAATCCTGTCACAGGGCTTGGGCACCAGCAGCTCCTTACCACTGACGGTGACCATGTATAACTCGCCCATGAGCTCGTCCCAACGGTGACGCGCTGCTCTCTTCCTTACCCTGTGATATTCCTCCTTGGGCACCTCCACTCTTCCTCCTGTCTTGATCCACGCGAGGCATAGCTCGTCCTCGTGTATATCGGGGTATCTTTCTCGGAATGACTCCTGGTTGGTTACGCTGGCTAGCATGGCAACCATTCTCGTAGTGTCGGGCAGCTTAGGCAGCCTCATCTCTTTCTCCTTTGTCACTGGTGCCCACTCTGGGGCTGAGCTCGTCTCTGCTGGCTTGCCTCCAGGTCTTGAAAAGGCCTGCCGGTGACGTGCTTCATAGCCCGCGAGCTTCATGGAGGCCATCTTCCACTGTCTGCGGCGTGGAACAGCGTCGGCGGTGCCTAGCCCCTGTGTACCTTTCTGTCCTTGGCTGCACATGCGTTGCAGTCGTTCTTCCCAGTCCTGATGGCTGAGGCGTCGCGCGACTTGCTGGGTGTAGCCGCTGGAACTGGTGATCCACTCTGCTAGTTGTGCTCGCACCGGCTCAGCCGTGCCCTCGGAGGTGGCAGCCACCTTGGTGGATTTCGCGATAGGGATGGCAACTAGCGTGCCATGTTCCTCCTCCTCACTCTCTTCACTCTTCGGCAGTTTGGTCGTGCTGACCTCGGCAATCGCGTACAATAGCTCCATTGCTCTTCGGTCCATAGCAAGGCCAAGCACTCCTGCCAATTCTTCGTCTTTCATGCCGTGTGCCGCGCGCAGCTCACCTGCGCTGTACCCCATGGCAACTGCCTTCTCGTCCAGGTTAACCTCTCTGGTCTCCCCCACTTCATCATCATCTCCCTTCCTCACCACAGTGCCTGCGCGAGGCGCGCGAAAAGCACGAGAGTTTTGCGTCGCCAAGATGGTTGGCAATACTCTCATAGGCTCCCCTACAACGTTGGCGGTGAAGTGAGGCTTCCTGTCTCCTGTGACGACCCTGCGCGGCTTCCAGCCTCGCTGCAGAATATCGCGCACGTATCTGTCTGGTGGTCTGTCCACCCGCTCCATAACCAGATTGAACTGCTGATTCTGGAACAGATTGCTCCAATATGCTCGTAGACGATGCGCGTATGATCCCGCGCGCGCCGCGTCAAAGGACACCGGCTGGCCCACCACGCTGTTGATGATGGGAAACACCTCCTTCCTGATCTTCGAGTTCTCCCTGTGTGACAGCGGAGAAACGTTTTCCAGCACATATGCTGGCGGTCTCTGAGGCTGCAGCTGTTGCAGCGTGGAGAGGACTCGCACTGCCTGGTAGAACAGTCTGCTGTGCCTGCCCTCCAGACCAGCCAGCTTGCCAGCTGGTGACAGGTCCTGGCATGGATATCCACACACCATGACCCACTGTTCTCCACTCAACGCCCCTGCATGTACAAGGTCAATGAGGCTGGTGTCTTCGATGTTGCTGGGCAGTTGCTCCAAGTGGGCTGCCTCGGCACGAAACAAGTCGGGATGACGGCGGCTGAGCGCCATGCACCTGGCCCTGGCTACCGTCTGGCTGGACTTCGAGATGTCCTGGTAGAGGTACGTGTTGACCTTAACTCCGCAGCGCAAGAGCATCTCTAGTCCAGCACACAGGCCCCCACACGGCTCGTAGCAGACCACGCCCTCTTCTCTGGCTTCCCGGAAGAAGCTCTTGTCAATCACTCTCGTGTCGATCTTCTTCGGCACTTTGAGCTTGCTACCCTCCATGGTCTCGTCGCCGTATATCGCCGGTGAGCCTCCAGAATGCATACCCCTGATTGGCCGGACCTGGCTGAGGGCATCCCAGGCGACTCGAGTCAACCTGCCCGAGCACCTGGCCACTTCCGGGTGGTCAGTGTCAAACATGACCCCCTTGTTACACTCCAGCTCTTCTTGGTAGTGCACATCAAACAGTCGATGGACTGCGCTGGTCCCCAGCTGCTCCCTGACCATGTTCTCGCAGTAGTTGGCCACCTGGGCTTCTGGGCTTACTTCGGGACCAAGTGGTGGCTCCCTGGTCACTTCCAAGCAAATGATGTCTGTGAAACAGCGCGTTAGCCTCTCGGCACGCCCCGCTTCCCTGGCTCGGTCCCCTTCACGATCCAAACGGGCACCAGTCTCGTCTGCGGTGCTGGGCAGTGGGTACCTGGATGGCACATCCGCGTTCTCATTCTTCGGACCTGGTCGGTACTGGACCGTGAACTCAAACTCCTGGAGGCTGATGGCCCAGCGTAGGTGTTGACCTTGTAGGTCCCCCTTCTCCATGAGTGTTGTGAGCGGCGAATGGTCGGTGATCAGCGTGAAGTGGATCCCGTGCAGGTACTGTCGTAATGTGCGGATGGCCCACACCACTGCCAGCATCTCACCCTGGAAGCTCGCGTACTGTCTCTCGGTCTTCGACAGCGAACGGCTGATGACCACACAGATGTGCTCTACGCCATTCTCGTCCTTCTGCCCCAGCACTGCGCCAATGCCATGGTTGCTCCAGTCTGTGTAGAGGAAGATGGGCTTGCTGTAATCAATGGGCTTCAAACATCTCCCCGAACATAGGGCGTCCTTCAATGCTTGCAATGCCTGGTCCTGATCCTTCCCCCAGCCAAGCTTCCTTGACATCCAACACTTCCTTTCTGAGCAAGTCGTTCAATGGTCGTGCCATCTCTGAGTAGTTGGGTCCCATGGGTTCCCCCACCAGACCTTTGTAATAGTTCATGAGTCCAAGGATGGAGCGTACTCCAGTTTTGTCCTCGGGCTTGGGCAGCTCTTGGATGGCCTTGCACTTGATGTCCTGTGCGCCAATGGTGTTATAGCCGATGCGGTAGCCCAAGAAGTCCACCGTGGCTGACCCGAAGGTCGACTTGCCCGAATGCAGACGTATCCCTGCATCCCCCAAAGTGCGAAGCACGGCTTCCACATCCTTGATGTGCTGCTCAGCGGTGTCTGAGTATATGCACACGTCATCGACGTACGCCACCGTGCAGTGTTGCAGGTGGCGTAGCTCGTAGTCCATGATCCTGATGAAGGCTGCGGTTGCTCCAGCTGCTCCAAACGGCATGGATGTGTAGCGATAGAGTTGGTTGCCCCACCAGAACGCTGTCTTGTCCCTGTCCTCCTCAGTGGTCATGGGAGTCTGGTGGAACGCCTTGGTCGCGTCCAGGGTAGTCTTGAACTTGGCCTTGGCCACGCGCTGGTAGAGCTCTTCTGGACGATGTGGTAACGTGTTATCCTTCAGCGACAACCGGTTCGTATTCCGGAGGTCGACGCAGAATCTCGTCGAGGTCCACTGTCCAGTGTCGTGATCCTTCTTCCCCGCGACCACCACGTTGCTGGCGTGTCTGCAGTGCTGCGAAGCCGGCTCGATGAAGCCATATTCCAGCAGTTCCTTGCAGTGCAGGTCGATGATCTCCTGCTCTCCCGGGCTGTATTTCCTTGGTCGTTGGTAAGCTACCTTAGTCTCGTCCTTGAAAGGGATGGCGAAGGTCGCATGTGCTGCGCCCCCATGGTAGCCTTTGATGTCCTGCGGCTTGTTGGCGAAGCAGTAGCTGCACCTCCTCACCACGTTGCGCATCTCCTCCCAATTCTCCTCGGTGAACTCGGGATGCCCTCCGAAGGTGGCATTGAGCTCGGTGTCCAGCCACGCGGCCTCGTCCTTGGTGACCCTGGTCGTGCCCCCTGGCTGTAACGTGTCCAGCACCGTGTGCGGAAGCACCTCGGCTCGCTCTGCCACCATAGCCTCCCATCCGGTGTCCCATTGGCGCGAAGACCTCTGGTCTTCCCAGGCGGTCCTGATAGATCTGGTCGGCGAGCCCGAGCACGATCCCATCGCCAGCACGCCCTGAAACTCCCCAGGGGCCACAGCGGCCACCCAAGCAGCCACCGCTAGTAGCAGCAAAAGTTTTAAAATTCTGCTGGTACCCACTGGTTTAACTGGAGGGTGAAGGGTCAGTATGCAAGTCAACATCCTCCACCCCCCTTGCATACGGCTCAGGCCTCCTCCCGCAGACACGTAGACCACCAGCGCCAAAACTGATATTACATAGACACAGTGCGCCACCTGGTAGCACGCGGCCGTGAACTGCAGGCGCTGCAGTCGGGCGGCAAAGCGCGGCTTCTGCATGCGCCGAGGAACAGCGGCCAGTGTAGCCGGCCCTGCGGCCAAGATCCGCTGGGCGACCGCCAGAGCGCGACCTATCTGAGTCTCCAGCGTGGCGAATGTGCCACCATTGTAAATCAAGTCGGAGCATGGCAACCCATGGTGGACAATGTGGGCGCCAACTGTCAAGACGCACCCCAGAGTGCCGACCATGTGCGTGAAGTGCATGGCGAGCATGGCGAGACAGAACCGCAGCAATGGCACGTGCCACAGCCCACGCCGGGCGTGGTGGAGCCCAGCTACCTCAAGGGCCCCCTTGGTCAACAGCAGTAGGTGCCTGGCCAGCTCCAACAGCACTCGCAGAGGCGCCTGTCGATGCGCCCATGGCTCGAGTGGTGTTGCGCGCATGGCCCACAATGCGCGTGCCATGGCTCTGCGGGGCACTTCAGCGTGGAATGCCCAGCAGGCGACGACCTCACCAAGAAACCTGAATACCTCCATAGCCATCCATACTGCCATTACTGCAAAATGAGGCAGCTGCGGCCAATGCAAGCGCACGAACACCCCCACGAGCAGGAAGCACACCTGAGTGCGCTTCGCCCGCCTATCATTGGCGGGCTGCGTGCCCGGCTTTTCGCCGGGGCTGCTTCTCAGTGACGGGCGCGCCGGGCTGCAGCCGGCCCGGTGCCCCCTTGAAAAGGCCCCAGTGCGCTCTCCCTTCTCCTCTCCTCCCAGATTTCATCATAACTTTGGCGTCTCTGGGGAGCACGCGACGCGCCAATGCCGGCATGTCGACCGCGAGCCGCGTCCTGACGTTGAGCGCCTTCCCTGGGGCTCGGAGATCTCCTCCTGCGCTGACCAGCTCGTGGTGAACGCTGCTGTACGGCACTCTCAGTTGGACTCTGTGGGCGCGCTGCAGGATGGCCTGAAGGTCGAGTGTCGACATGCGCAACGAAGCCACTTGAACGCTCCGGGCTGCTGGGTGCTGTAGAGCTCGGGGTTGATGGCACGTACGAAACGGAGTCCTGCTCTTGTGCAGCTGGAGGCACGGCTTCAGTCTGCTGCGTGCAGACGGAATGTGCCGGGGATCTCAGAATGTCGTTGATTGACTGGTGCTCAGGTCTCTGTGCCATGTTGCACTCCAAGCCCATGGTCGATATCCCGCCGAGAACTCGGCCAGAGTCGGGTGCCGGCGTGGGCGTGGCTCGCGCGCCATCACGACCATCAAGCCCCGGGCAGTCTGGCCCAAGCGTGCTCATTCTCGCAGTTGCGCGGGCGGCACGAGGTCGTTCTTCATATTCTCTGATGATATCCTGACGTGCCCGTATCGATTCCGAGAGAGCCGCCATGGTGAGGTGGTTCGCTGCGACCTCGGCCTGCCCTTGTGCCAAACTGGCAGACAGTCCAACAAGTCTTTCACTGATGACCTCCACGCTGTCTTCATCCTCTGTCTGCGGCGATGGTGTTCTGGTGCGACCCGTGTGAGTGCTCACACCCTCAACAGCCGTGAGGTCTGAAGAGTATCCTGAGATGCTGCCATCTCCCTCCTCACTTCCTGCATCCTCTCCCTCGATTGGGTCCAGGCATCTCATGAAGTCGTTCCGAAGACGCGCCTGCACCTCTGCCCGACGTGCCTCAGCTAGCAACGCCGGGCCCACCGAGGATGTGAACGCAGACAATGGTTCTCGGTGCATCACTGCCACCTTGTTCCAGGTTTCCCAGCTACAGCAGTCGAACTTGCGCGTTCCTGAGGAGAGGTACTCCAAGGTGAACGCCATGTTGCTGGGTCCCCGCTCACGGTAGTAGCGATTGTCCTCGAAGAGGTAATATACTGCCTTGGACCGGGCGTTGGCACGGGTCTTGAAAACCCGTAGGGTGCCCTGCCGCGGGCCATCGCTCAAATGGCCTCTGGCGATCTCCAAGAGCTGAGTACGATCAACCAGATGCTCCATATGTTTCTGTAAGGTGCCAAGGAGTCCTCCCGTGCAGCCTTTCGACTGCCCACCCAGAGGCAGAAACTCTCCCCTTTGTCCCACTCCTGCGGAGGAGGCGTACTGGTGCAGGGTCTGGCTGCTGAGCCGCTGCGTGTGCACCCCCATTCCTCGCTGCGCGAAGGGCTTCCCAAGTTGGAACTCGATCTCGCCCATGAAACAACGGTACTGGATGAGGAAGACCGTCTGTCCATGCAGCGCCATGAACTCCGAGATCCCTCCCAGATCCAGCCAGTTGGCTTCCCCAGCTGTGTTCTCGCTGCGAGTGGGCGACTCTGGTTCGTAGGTGCCCTGGAACACTGCAGCGTGGTACTCTAACTTGGCAGGGTTGAAGACGCCGTTGGGCCAGGTTTGATGCCGTAAACGAAGCGTGGCTGAGGATGGTGGCGGTGCGG
>LGRX02027195.1:0-45305 GCA_001247695.2 Cymbomonas tetramitiformis
TGCCCGAGCACCTGGCCACTTCCGGGTGGTCGGTGTCAAACATGACCCCCTTGTTACACTCCAGCTCTTCTTGGTAGTGCAAATCAAACAGTCGATGGACTGCGCTGGTCCCCAGCTGCTCCCTGACCATGTTCTCGCAGTAGTTGGCCACCTGGGCTTCTGGGCTTACTTCGGGACCAAGTGGTGGCTCCCTGGTCACTTCCAAGCAAATGATGTCTGTGAAACAGCGCGTTGGCCTCTCGGCACGCCCCGCTTCCCTGGCTCGGTCCCCTTCACGATCCAAACGGGCTCCAGTCTCGTCTGCGGTGCTGGGCAGTGGGTACCTGGATGGCACATCCGCGTTCTCATTCTTCGGACCTGGTCGGTACTGGACCGTGAACTCAAACTCCTGGAGGCTGATGGCCCAGCGTAGGTGTTGACCTTGTAGGTCCCCCTTCTCCATGAGTGTTGTGAGCGGCGAATGGTCGGTGATCAGCGGGAAGTGGATCCCGTGCAGGTACTGTCGTAATGTGCGGATGGCCCACACCACTGCCAGCATCTCACCCTGGAAGCTCGCGTACTGTCTCTCGGTCTTCGACAGCGAACGGCTGATGACCACACAGATGTGCTCTACGCCATTCTCGTCCTTCTGCCCCAGCACTGCGCCAATGCCATGGTTGCTCCAGTCTGTGTAGAGGAAGATGGGCTTGCTGTAATCAATGGGCTTCAAACATCTCCCCGAACATAGGGCATCCTTCAATGCTTGCAATGCCTGGTCCTGATCCTTCCCCCAAGCTTCCTTGACATCCAACACTTCCTTTCTGAGCAAGTCGTTCAATGGTCGTGCCATCTCTGAGTAGTTGGGTCCCATGGGTTCCCCCACCAGACCTTTGTAATAGTTCATGAGTCCAAGGATGGAGCGTACTCCAGTTTTATCCTCAGGCTTGGGCAGCTCTTGGATGGCCTTGCACTTGATGTCCTGCGCGCCAATGGTGTTATAGCCGATGCGGTAGCCCAAGAAGTCCACCGTGGCTGACCCGAAGGTCGACTTGCCCGAATGCAGACGTATCCCTGCATCCCCCAAAGTGCGAAGCACGGCTTCCACATCCTTGATGTGCTGCTCAGCGGTGTCTGAGTATATGCACACGTCATCGACGTACGCCACCGTGCAGTGTTGCAGGTGGCGTAGCTCGTAGTCCATGATCCTGATGAAGGCTGCGGTCGCTCCAGCTGCTCCAAACGGCATGGATGTGTAGCGATAAAGCTGGTTGCCCCACCAGAACGCTGTCTTGTCCCTGTCCTCCTCAGTGGTCATGGGAATCTGGTGGAACGCCTTGGTCGCGTCCAGGGTAGTCTTGAACTTGGCCTTGGCCACGCGCTGGTAGAGCTCTTCTGGACGATGTGGTAACGTGTTATCCTTCAGCGACAACCGGTTCGTATTCCGGAGGTCGACGCAGAATCTCGTCGAGGTCCACTGTCCAGTGTCGTGATCCTTCTTCCCCGCGACCACCACGTTGCTGGCGTGTCTGCAGTGCTGAGAAGCCGGCTCGATGAAGCCATATTCCAGCAGTTCCTTGCAGTGCAGGTCGATGATCTCCTGCTCTCCCGGGCTGTATTTCCTCGGTCGTTGGTAAGCTACCTTAGTCTCGTCCTTGAAAGGGATGGCGAAGGTCGCATGTGCCGCGCCCCCATGGTAACCTTCGATGTCCTGCGGCTTGTTGGCGAAGCAGTAGCTGCACCTCCTTACCACGTTGCGCATCTCTTCCCAATTCTCCTCGGTGAACTCGGGATGCCCTCCAAAGGTGGCATTGAGCTCGGTGTCCAGCCACGCGGCCTCGTCCTTGGTGACCCTGGTCGTGCCCCCTGGCTGTAACGTGTCCAGCACCGTGTGCGGAAGCACCTCGTCTTGCTCTGCCACCATAGCCTCCCATCCGGTGTCCCATTGGCGCGAAGACCTCTGGTCTTCCCAGGCGGTCCTGGCAGATCTGGTCGGCGAGCCCGAGCACGATCCCATCGTCAGCACGCCCTGAAACTCCCCAGGGGCCACAGCGGCGACCCAAGCAGCCACCGCTAGCAGCAGCAAAAGTTTCAAAATTCTGCTGGTACCCACTGGTTTAACTGGAGGGTGAAGGGTCAGTATGCAAGTCAACATCCTCCACCCCCCTTGCATACGGCCCAGGCCTCCTCCCGCAGACACGTAGACCACCAGCGCCAAGACCGATATCACATAGACACAGTGCGCCACTTGGTAGCAAGCGGCTGTGAACTGCAGGCGCCGCAGTCGGGCGGCAAAGCGCGGCTTCTGCATGCGCCGAGGAACAGCGGCCAGCGTAGCCGGCCCTGCGGCCAAGATCCGCTGGGCGACCGCCAGCGCGCGACCTACCCGAGTCTCCAGCGTGGCGAACGTGCCACCACTGTGAATCAAGCCGGAGCATGGCAACCCATGGTGAACAATGTGGGCGCCAACTGTCAAGACGCACCCCAGAGTGCCGACCATGTGCGTGAAGTGCATGGCGAGCATGGCGAGGCAGAACCGTAGCAATGGCACGTACCACAGCCCACGCCGGGCGTGGTGGAGCCCAGCTACCTCAAGAGCACTCTTGGTCAACAGCAGTAGGTGCCTGGCCAGCTCCAACAGCACTCGCAGAGGCGCCTGCCGATGCGCCCATGGCTCGAGTGGCGTCGCGCGCATGGCCCACAATGCACGTGCCATGGCTCCGCGGGGCACTTCAGCGTGGAATGCCCAGCAGGCGACGACCTCACCAAGAAACCTGAATACCTCCATAGCCATCCATACTGCCATTACTGCAAAATGAGGCAGCTGCGGCCAATGCAAGCGCACGAACACCCCCACGAGCAGGAAGCACACCTGAGTGCGCTTCGCCCGCCTATCATTGGCGGGCTGCGTGCCCGGCTTTTCGCCGGGGCTGCTTCTCAGTGACGGGCGCGCCGGGCTGCAGCCGGCCCGGTGCCCCCTTGAAAAGGCCCCAGTGCGCTCTCCCTTCTCCTCTCCTCCCAGATTTCATCATAACTTTGGCGTCCCTGGGGAGCACGCGACGCGCCAATGCCGGCATGTCGACCGCGAGCCGCGTCCTGACGATGAGCGCCTTCCCTGGGGCTCGGAGATCTCCTCCTGCGCTGACCAGCTCGTGGTGAACGCTGCTGTACGGCACTCTCAGTTGGACTCTGCGGGCGCGCTGCAGGATGGCCTGAAGGTCGAGTGTCGACATGCGCAACGAAGCCACCGGAACGCTCCGGGCTGCTGGGTGCTGTAGAGCTCGGGGTTGATGGCACGTACGAAACGGAGTCCTGCTCTTGTGCAGCTGGAGGCACGGCTTCAGTCTGCTGCGTGCAGACGGAATGTGCCGGGGATCTCAGAATGTCGTTGATTGACTGGTGCTCAGGTCTCTGTGCCATGTTGCACTCCAAGCCCATGGTCGATATCCCGCCGAGAACTCGGCCAGAGTAGGGTGCCGGCGTGGGCGTGGCTCGCGCGCCATCACGACCATCAAGCCCCGGGCAGTCCGGCCCAAGCGTGCTCATTCTCGCAGTTGCGCGGGCGGCACGAGGTCGTTCTTCATATTCTCTGATGATATCCCGACGTGCCCGTATCGATTCCGAGAGAGCCGCCATGGTGAGGTGGTTTGCTGCGACCTCGGCCTGCCCTTGTGCCAAACTGGCAGACAGTCCAACAAGTCTTTCACTGATGACCTCCACGCTCTCTTCATCCTCTGTCTGCGGCGATGGTGTTCTGGTGCGACCCGTGTGAGTGTACACACCCTCAACAGCCGTGAGGTCGGAAGAGTATCCCGAGATGCTGCCACCTCCCTCCTCACTTCCTGCATCCTCTCCCTCGATTGGGTCCAGGCATCTCATGAAGTCGTTTCGAAGACGCACCTGCACCTCTGCCCGACGTGCCTCAGCTAGCAACGCCGGGCCCACCGAGGATGTGAACGCAGACAATGGTTCTCGGTGCATCACTGCCACCTTGTTCCAGGTCTCCCAGCTACAGCAGTCGAACTTGCGCGTTCCTGAGGAGAGGTACTCCAAGGTGAACGCCATGTTGCTGGGTCCCCGCTCACGGTAGTAGCGATTGTCCTCGAAGAGGTAATATACAGCCTTGGACCGGGCGTTGGCACGGGTCTTGAAAACCCGTAGGGTGCCCTGCCGCGGGCCATCGCTCAAGTGGCCTCTGGCGATCTCCAGGAGCTGAGTACGATCAACCAGATGCTCCATATGTTTCTGTAAGGTGCCAAGGAGTCCTCCCGTGCAGCCTTTCGACTGCCCACCCAGAGGCAGAAACTCTCCCCTTTGTCCCACTCCGGCGGAGGAGGCGTACTGGTGCAGGGTCTGGCTGCTGAGTCGGTGCGTGTGCACCCCCTTTCCTCGCTGCGCGAAGGGCTTCCCAAGTTGGAACTCGATCTCGCCCATGAAACAACGGTACTGGATGAGGAAGACCGTCTGTCCATGCAGCGCCATGAACTCCGAGATCCCTCCCAGATCCAGCCAGTTGGCTTCCCCAGCTGTGTTCTCGCTGCGAGTGGGCGACTCCGGCTCGTAGGTGCCCTGGAACACTGCAGCGTGGTACTCTAACTTGGCAGGGTTGAAGACGCCGTTGGGCCAGGTTTGATGCCGTAAACGAAGCGTGGCTGAGGATGGTGGCGGTGCGGAGCCAGATGGCCCTGCCTCATCCCCCCTGACCGTCTTCGATGTCCTGAGAGTCTTGGATGTGCGCACTGGAGGGTTCCTTCTGGCCCCATAAGTGTCCAGCGCATCCTGTGCTTGCTCCTCTGTCTTGCATGCACCGAGCATCACTCTCGTGTTGTCCCCCAGGTGTAGGTACTCCACGGCGGCGGCGTTCGTGCTGAACACCTCGCCACTGCCTCCTTCCCCATCTGTCACCGGGTAGAACTTCCCCACTTTGTCCGCTGCGTCTGACAGCGTGAGCTGCGGGACCACCTTCACATTCTCGCCCTCCACACCAGCCACCTCCAGTCGTATCTCACCTTCAGACGAGCTCGAAGGTCAGCGATGTCCACTCGCTGTACGTACTTTAGATGCTGGTACTGCCAGCGCTGGTCCTTCTCATAGTAAAAAGGCAGCTGGAACTCGCCAGTCATCTTACCCATGGGGGTCATGTTGGCGGCGCCTTCCATGGTGTGACGTACCATGCGCTCCATGAGATCCCATTGGGCGCGAGTGTGCTCGCTGAGTACGCAGAACTGGCGCGCCACCTTGTCCCACATGAGCTTGCCCGTCACGACCCCTGGGTACGTCTGATGGGTGTTGAGGATCTCCTGAACACTCGCCATCGTGTACCTTCCAGCCTCCCGATGGGCACCACAGTCAGGGAGTGGGACCTGGTCGTTGTCCTTCCTGCCACTCGCCCTTGTGGTCCAGGTCTCTGAGGGTATCTTCGTCTCCTTGTCAACCTTCTGGTCCACCAACGTGAAGTCGGGCCACAGTAGCTCCGTCTCCAGGATGGTCTTGTATTCTCCACAACGCGAGAACTTGACCTGCACAAATCCTGCGTCCACACCATCTCCATCGCCCTCTTCGCAGAGTGTGCACAGACGAGCATAGCCCGTGCGGTCGATGTACAAGCGCTGCTGAGACCAGCTGCTCTCCTTGTCTTGGTAGTCCCACGGGTTCACTGCCATGCCCACCCATGGCTGCACGCTGGCCAGCTTGAAGTCAGCTTCGCTCGCGGCCTCCTGCTCCAGCGTGAGGTCTGGATAGCGAGGGTCTGACTGAGTTGTGGCCAGGCTGGCTGGCGTGAGGGACCCCCTTGCACCTGGCTCTTCAGCACTGGACCACTCACCTCTGGTCGCCACATTGGCTTCCCGCTGGCTGCGTGATGATGCTTGCAGCATGCCCAACATCTGGTCTGTTAACCCCTAAACCGTCATAACTATTTTTGGTTTTGGTTGAAGTCAGTGTTTTCCATATAGTCGCCGCATACGAAGGCCGATTTGCGTTTTGAGCATACCACTTGAAACGTATTTCAAAGGCGCATCGTACTGCATTGTTCAAAATTGAGCATCGAGTGAAAATGCGATGTCGCCAATGAATGTATATCTCACGCACTGCGGCGCTGAATGCGTATCCACTGCCCCGTGTAAACCCTAATCATGACCCTAGCATGTTTTGCATAACGCCTAGCTATGTGTTGAAGATGTAACGTGACCTAAATAGGGTTGAACATGCGTATTTATACGCGCAAACCATAACCGTGTGTTGCGTCAAACGATTTTCACACTCTTCATCGTTTGATCTTGGAAGCATGCGACAGTTTTGAGAGACATTGGGCACGCAGTTTGATGCGCATAAAGGAGACCTTTTCAAAACTGTTTTTAAAAGCATTTTTGGATTTTAAACGGCTTCACAAATCAATTTTAGGTACCCTTGGGTCATATATGACCCAGGAAACGGTTTAAGGGTTAAGGACGTACCAGGCGCCGGAGGCTCGTACGTTGAGCTCTCGGTGTGTGGGCTGACTCGCCCAGTGAGCTCGCCTTGTATCATTGAGCTGGGTCTCAAAAAGCCCGCCTCCACCATGGACTGGCAGCGCGCCTCGAGCCTCTCCTTCTCCTCCGAGTTGAACCTTCTCAGCCTCATCTCCTCTAGCCATGACGCCAGGCTGCCCATTAGCTCGGGGTGGTTTCGCGAGAATGCACAAGGTGCAGGCGCACACCTCTCCCCTGCGAGGGCCAGACGGTCTCCTCCCCTTGCGCCCAGGGACACCGCTTCACGTGGTGGTAGCTCGCAATCCTCAAAAGCGGGGGCAAGACTGCGCGCTGCCGTGGCATCGACGTCGAAGATCTCGGTCGCCAGGCACACTCTCGGGTCCTCGTTCCGCTTGCTCCTTGCATCGACGGGCGGCGTCAACTCGATCAATGGCAACGTGACCTTCTCCTTCATGCCCAGCGACACCGCGGCCTCAGAAGTGGCGATGCCTCTATAGAGGTCGATGGTCAACTTGAGGGCGTTCTTCAGGGGTCCAGTGCCCACCAAGAAGTCCCACGTCGTGTCGTTGGTGTAGGTGACGAAGGCGTGGAGCCGGTGCAGAGTCATGTACGGCGTGCCCGCGGCGAGAACCACATCCACGTAGCAGTACTTCGTGAATTCCGCCGGGCTGCCATCACATCTAGCCACCCTGGCCCCTGTCTCTGCATCAAAGATGGTCAAGCCCAACCTGTTAGCTGTCCTGATTGGGATAATGTTGCAGTTGGCCCCCGTGTCCAGGAGAAGCGCTTTGTACAACATAAGCAAGCCTCCAGAGGCCATCAGTGCCATCCCTTGTGCCAAAGATTCGTTCAGGAGCTTGCATACAGGCTGGACCTGTGCCATGGCAGTGAGCTGTTCCTCTGTAAGACCACTGAGCATCTTCTTCTTCAATAGCTCGTACGCCTTGGCCTCCATGGTCCCTGCGTGCAGCTCGCCCCTCTCGCCGAAGTCTCTCACCCCGTAGCTCTCCTGGACGGTGGCCGCTGCAGCGGTTACATGCACCGTCGTCCTCCCCTTCCTGGGCTGCTCCACCATGTCCTCCGGCATCTCGTCCAGAGGAACCTCTTCTTCGTCACTGTCGTCGCCCGACTCCATGCCCGGGCAATCGTCATCATCGTCGCTGTCGTCGCCCGACTCCATGCCCGGGCAGTCGTCATCCTCATCGCTGATGTCCTGGCAGTCTGCTGCTGAGGCTGTCGGCACGGGGAGCTGGTTGTTCTCAGCCAGTTCCACCAAGGTCTCCACACCCCTTGGAGCTGTTATGCGACCTTCTGCTACGAGTCCAGCAGCTAGCTTACGGAAAGCTGCTCCCAGGCTCTTGATCACGGAGGCCATGAGCTGCACCTTCCTCTGCATCTCGTCCGCCGCAGGCGCCATGGGCACCTGTGCGTCTGCCTCGTACTCCTCGGGTGTCTTCACTGGGAAGCCCCTCATGCGCTGGGTACTTCCCAGGGCTACTGCTGGAGCCGCCGTGAGTTCAGACTCCGCACTTCTTGCACAGCGTCTCGGGGAGTGCCCCCAGACCCAAGGTGTTGAGGGCGCTCGAGAGCTCCTCTTCGCCCATCTCCTCGGCCATAGCTGAGAGTAACTCGGTTGGAGGGCCAGACGACACTCCTACCCCTGCGCTGCCATGGTGGTGCGCGCGTGCATCGACGGTGTGAGTCTCCCTCTCCGCGACGTGCGCTGCGACTGGTTCCTCGTCGGAGCCCTCATCCTCGGACAGCACCTGCGACTTCACACTGCCCGCACGACTGGCAGTCTTCCTAGCAGCCACCATGCCCTGGTACTCTGCCTTCAACGCCTCGGGATTGCCAGTGGCGCTCTTCTGCTTGTCCTCCGGTGACTGTTTGGCTCTGTACTTGTCTTTCTCGTCGTTGGACAGCTGCTGCCAGTCCGTCACCAGGATGCCCCAGTCAGAGTTCTTGAAGCGGTTCTTCAGATTGTACATGCGCAGGGCGGCGTTCTCCGCGTCCCACCACTTGCTGGAACCAAGCCTGCTCTCGTGGAATCCAGCAGGCATCTTGACGTGTTTATAACCACTCCTGCACTGCTCGGGATCGGACTCATGCCAGCCCCCTCCAAAGCAGCGCAAGCACTTGGGCTTGTCGTTCGTACGCACGCCCTCAGCTGGCGGTGGCGTCTTGTTGTAGGAGGCCTTCTTAGCTCTTTCGGCCACATTCACCTCCTTCTTCATCTTCTTAGAAGGTGGTGTATCTGCCTTCTTGATGTTCTCCGGTTCGCCTGACTGCACCACCTCAGAGGACTCAATCTTCTTGATCGAGTTCTTTATGGCCTTGAGGTCAAGGCCATGCTGTCGCGCCTCCCAGGTGGAGTACTGGCAGCCACATCGTCTGGTGATCTCCTGGAGGAAGGTGAGGATCCAAGACTCTGCATCGCCCTTGAGCTTGTCTTGAACCTCGACGATGGCCTCCAGGTCCTTCCAGGTCACCCGATTGGGTGGCGGGAACTGTGCCCTCAGTTGCTCCTTCACCCGCGTCTGGAAGACCTTGATGCGCAGGTTGTCCACGCAGTCCTCGATGAAGGTACGCAGCTCTTCATCGCTCAACACCTTCCCAGTGTTGAGCTGCATTTCCCTGCGTTGGCACATCTTCATATAGGTCAGCCCATCCTGCCCCACCTCCTGTGGCTTCTGTGTCAACAGATCCACTTTCTCTTGAGTCCCTTTCATCATGAACTTCTTGTCAAGGGCAGCGATGAAGCCCCTGAGCGCGTAGAAGTACTGGGTATCACGGGTGCCATCACGTCCCGTCAAGCCTTTCAGGGAGGTTCCATCAGTCAGATATTCGTCGGAAACCTCCCCTTGGGTGTCTTGGTTCGTCACCGGCCTCGCTATCACCCACGTGGTGCCAGTGTTCATCTCATTGAAAGGGGGCCTAGCGCACGGAATGGTACCCTCGAGTGGGCCATGCTCGCTAGTGTCCTTTAGGACTCGGTCCATGTTGGAGGCCACTACCCCCCCTCTTTCATAGTTCTCGCGCCACCAGCTGAGAGCTTGTGAGTTCTCTCCAGCCAGACACGCAGGGACGATGTCCCACAGATATTCAAAGTCAGGGGGAGTCTCTCTCAGGGTCTTCATCTGTGCTTCGGTGAGAGTGCCAGCCCCGGACCTGAGCCTCCTCCTGACGTTGGCGTTGTGCTGCCGTACGAAATTCTCGCACATGTCGGCGAACTCCCTCAGGAACTTGGGCCGATCTTCTTCCTTGGTGCCCGTGTAGTTGGGCAGCGTACCAAGGTTGACGCGAGCGGAGTCAGTGTACTCCATGTCTTCCTCAAAGATTACTATCGGCTCCTGGGCCTGGGCTTGCAGTTGTGCTGGTGCTTGTGCCTCAGGCTGTACTAGTACTTGGGCCTCAGGCTGGCCACCGGCAGCCCCTTCCTCTCCTTCCAGCTCTGTAAAGTGCTGGCTCACTCGTATCGCTCTCTGGGCACGCCTCTCTGCCCTTTGCTGCTCCTGACGGTCAGTCTTGGATTCCGTTGCTACCTTCCCGATGGAGAAGAGATACTGGTGTGAAGGCTCTTTTCACTCCACACTTCCCAGCTTACCAGTACGGATGAATCCGTCCCTGGCCTCACCTTTCAGTGTTTTGCTCTAAGTAGCAATCACTGCCAGGATAATCTCGTCCACGACTGGTGAGCAAGGTTCCATCTGTGACCCGGTCTTATATTGGCTCTCCCAGATGTCCAGCAAGGTTGCCTCTGCCCTCAGTGTCTCTGGTTCACGCAGTAAGTCAGCAGAACGCCAGCATGAGTCAAATGACTACGAAGAATGCTGTCGTGATGGTGTCCACTGACAGTCCTGTTTCGCTCCACGCCTTCAGGCGTACCAGTACGGATGAATCCGTCCCTGGCCTTACCGTCTGGTGCTTTGCTCCAGCAGGATGTCACTTCCCGAAATAGCCCAGTACACAATTCTCAACGCTGCAATCATGTTTGCAAAATTAGCAACTGGTTCCGCTGTGATCGCTGTCGCTGTACTTTGCAAGACTGATGAACTTCGAGTGTCGCAACAGCCTGCTTCACTCAACCTCTTCCAAGGCTTACCAGTACGGATAAATCCGTCCCTGGCATCACCATTCAGAGGTCTCGTTCTTCAGGACTGCTGTTGAACTCTCAGCATTACAGACGACATGTCTGTAATAAGGCACATTTTTGTTTTGAAAAAGACTGTTAATTACAGTTCTGACGCAGTCGCACAAGGACAAGTCCACAAATGTATATCTTTACAAGCAGAAGAATACTGTATCTTACAAATTATCTCATAACACTGCTGTTTTCGCGGTCTTAAGCGAGTCCTGGCTATTTTCGGAATCACTGTTACGAAGGCAAAACAAAAATGAGCGTCTGGCTCACCCTGCTACGCCGCCCTACATATTCTCGCTATCTCCAAACAAGTGTAACACCCATCCGTATTTCCGTATCTCGTCACTGTCATAACTCCTTGCGCGTATCGTACTGCGCGTGTCATACGTTCGTCACAGAGACTGCTACAGCAAGTGTCACAACCCGGCTGAGGTACACGATAAGCCGTGGTTTGTGACAAACGTTGTATATATATATTTCTGAATTCCAGAATAGCCAATAGCTGAATTTCTGATCAGCCAATGTCATATAGGATGGCGCCATCTTTATTTTTTCTTGTAGTTTCTCCCTGAAAATAGATAAGTTATCAACTTTGAAACCGAAAAACAGCCGTAACTTTAACAAAAAACATTTTTTAGACCCGCCGTTTTGCATGCAGCTTTTTCTATGTAAAGCCCACTATAACATGCACCCCCATAACAAAACAGCGACACAACAAGTCCGTCCCCGACTAGTGAGGTGCAAATAGTAAACCTATTTTAAAATCAATAAAAGTAGGTCGCAGTAAGCTTCCCAATCGGAAATGTAAGCTTTCCGCTTCCACAGCTGGTATCACTATCGTCTTCATGGTCATCCATCACCTATATCTGCAACAAATTGTCATAACGTAAATCACACTATATAATCGGTGTAAATCCATGAGTCGAGAGATATAAACAATCTGAAATGAGAATAAATATACTTTCCCAAATCTGTGTTTATCTCCACGAAAAGCCGTCTGTCACAGCTGATCGAAGCGGGCAATTCTAATTTCAGACGAAGACAAACATCGATTAAACTGAATAACATTATTCAGGTTGCAACCTAGGTTTCGTATTCTGTAGATGACGAACAACCCTCCCGAGAGTCCAAATGCAGGCCTCGAATGACGCATTTCTTAGTTTGTAACCACGCGTCATAGACACACAGGGTATCACTTGAAAACGACCCGACCCGATCACTGACTAAATTAATCCGTTATTGTGCACATGGCATGTTTGACAGTCAGGTAAATGAAGCAAGCCAAGGGCGCTACAAATGTTCACCGCAACACACACCAGTCTAAAACTATGTGTAGTCGAGGTCATGTTGTGGCTAAAATCTGATGCCCCCCCCTGCTCATTATGGATACATCTGCATCTGACTAATAATGCCCCGCAAAATTTGAACTTCTATTTAACTTCGGCAATGTTGTCAGGAGATCGAGATTCTCGAAGAGAGCTTATTCCTTTCTTGCAGCGCGGCCAGTGCTACAACGGAGTAAATGAAGAAGTGGTCTCAAACCCTGAAGCAAACACTAATAGTGGATTGTTTCTCTCATGTGCAAGAACTTGCCGAGCGTTGTTTGATACTTCGACACAGCTGTTTCCAAATGTGTAAGATCTTCAATTTCGAGTGAGTCAGGTTCAGCTTCATACTCGTCTGATGGGGCCATAGTGAACAACACTGCGTATTCACTCTGAAGCTTTCGTTGTGCATAGTATGTGGGGATTGAGGCGCTCAAAATCTTGTCTATCAGTACATACTGGTTCTGATGAACCCAAGGACGCCGGGCAAGGAGTCTCTCATTTACCCAAAAGGGGGACCACAGAAAGGTGGAATTGATAAACTCCACTGCAAAGTCTTCTCCGTACTCGAGGCAGCCACTAATGCACACATCGATATAAGTTTGAAGAATTGGATACTTGATGGATGGTGGGAAAAGTCCTAAACCAGCAGCTTCGGTTTCCAGGTTGAGGCCTTCGGGAGGGTTGGGTCCCATACATTTGGGATAGCCTGTTGTTGCGTCCATACCGTACTTTGCAACAACACTTGGAGAGTACGGCACATAAACGAAAATATTTGCCCGAGAGGGCAACTCTTGCCAGGAGAGCAATTCAATCATGTCTCTTGGCACAACAACTCGTTGATAGCCATTCTCACGCTTGTCAAACTCAGTGAGGTCATCGGGAGCTGGGAACAAAACACCGTTGATCGAACTCCCCTTTTCATTGGGCTGGCATCGGCGCAGGCCAAGGGCACAAATCTGGGCGGTACTCGCTTGAAAGTTCCACTCACGTACATAGCCAAATTGTGCCTTGATTCTGCAAGGGGCAGCAACTGCAGCTTCGGGGCTGCTTGCTCTGCGGGATGCTGTTTGCATAATGCTGCCGAAACCAATGAGATAATTCTTTTTCACAGCCCGAACAGCTGGCGGCGGATGTTCGACCTTCAGCACCTTTGCCAAATAATCCGCCTCGGTGACTGCTATATTATGGCTCTCCTCAGTTTGCCGCTCACTGGGTGGGTCGACATACAAGCCCTCGTGCTTGCGGTACTTTACCATATTATTTTCTGTAGGAAAGTGGCGCAGCAGCCGGTCGATTGTCAACGCCTTAGGGGTCCTTACCCAAGGTCGCTGGGACTGTTCCCGGTCGTTAATCCAGTAGCTGCCCCACCCTTTCATGCTGTCAAGCCACTCGGCAGCGAAAGCTTCCCCAAACTCCAATGCAGCTTCCATAGTGGCATCGATGTTAGATTGCAGCATCGGGAGTTCATAGGTTGGAGGACCGTGTTGCTTACCCATCTTGGGTCCAAAGAAGAGAGTCATCACAGTGACCTGATCGAAGTCTGCAGGGCGCTCCATCCAGCCAAGCCAGTCGAAAAGCTTAGCATCCACCATAGTGATGGCACGGTTGAGTCCGAACTCTGATGTTTCCGACTCCGTCCACCGACTCCCACGGAATGGCACCACAACTCCCACGATCGAATGTGCTTGAGCTGAGTCTACAAACTCTAAGGTTGGCAGAGTCTGATCTCCATAGAATGGGGCATCAGGGCCTCCCCGAAGTGTCCAAGAACGTTTAAATCCAGCAGAGGCATGCATGCGCACTGGATAACTTGTGCTGGGCTTGTTCCATTCACTACCGAAGTTTCCAAGTACCGAGTCGAAAATTTCCAACTTGGCCAACTGATTGTAGAGAAAAATCCAACGGTTTGGTATCTCTTTCTCCGGAAGCTTCCCAGAGTACACGACGCCTTCTCGAGGGCACTGGCATGGTTCAGGCAGAGTCTGAAACCTCTCAGATCTCCTTAATGCTGATGGCGCAGAGTGTGCACTGACCTGCTTGTTCCCAAGGTCTTTCAAGCATCTTCGGAATTTTCCTTCCGTGACTATTGCGAGACCCATTCCTTGTACGTGAGCTTCGGTTACATCGTTCTTCAGTTCATCGACGGTCGTGACCAGCCTCACGATGTGGTCTCTAATTGGATCAAGCTTGCAAGATTTAATCCAGTCTTCAAGCTGGTACGTGCTGACGCTCTCACTTTTGAAGAATAAGCCGCAGCAAGGCATTGCAGAATTAAGGCACGCAGGGAGCCTGTGGACGTGTTAAGTGTAGACCTAACGGTGTACAATATGTCTGGTTCTTGCACCCTGCATACCAGCCCAACATCAGGACACAGCACTAACTGCGTGGCAATAGCCGTTATTGGTCGTGAATGCCGTGCAACAGTTTGCTCGTCCGACCCTTTCGTTCCTGGAATGCTTTGACGCGCAACACTCACTCACCACGGTGCTTTGGGATGTGAGGGATAACGGTCGAGGCAACCCTTGATACGCTATACGATGACGGACGAGGAACCGTACCTTGCGATGCGCGATATGACACAGGTGACCTTTGAGGGAAGGGCAGGGCAAGTCAGGTGGTGGACGTGGCAAGAGAGCCAATCACAAAGAAGGCATGCACATCGGGCTTGCACATGCTTGCCTGGGTAGGGGCAGATTCCTAATCAAGAGAGTCTCTGGCAACCGTGGCCTTGAGATGCCGCAAACGGTGCGCAAAAGCACGGCTAAGAAAAGTGGCACGACTGGCAATGCGCCTATTTTTTCAGGTAAGCCTATCTGAAGGATGGCAGGACTAGTTCCTTTAAATGGAAGCGGATATTTGACGTTCCGTTGCAAGGATCTTCTCGGGGGAAGTGGACCTTCATTTTTCTGACAGTGCAGAAAGAGTTTTTTCGCGCGCGTGTATTCGCCAACGGCATGGTTAAAGCTACACAACTAAGCGCTTCAAGCCTACTAGGGGTATGTATGATTGCCACAACGTGACAACGGTAGAACTCCGAAACCGATAGTCCAAGTTGTCATGCTCCAGTTGCTGTAAACGTGCTCCACACCACTGTAACGTGGCTATTTAGCGAAAAAACGCTGATAGCTTCGGACCACTTTAGTCAGTGGTTCTTCGCCAAGAAGTCAGACTGGAGAGTTAAACCATGCACGTGGCGTGAGATTCTTGGAACAGTTCAGCACTTGTGAAGGCATCCAGTTATAATGGGTATCCGTATCGCCAAAAATCTAGGCCTGAGTATGCTGGGAAAGGAACTATGCACATTGTCGGGAGTCGGGAGTGCAGTTTGAATCGCCCTCTTCCTCTCCATCGTTCCCTGATTCCCTCCTACATATGTTACACACTTCGGCCCAACACTCCTAAGTCTTTCGAACGTGACATGTCGTAAGAATGTCTTAGCAACGTGATCAACCTCCAAACCATTAATTTAGTCACGCGTTCTCATTAAGGCTATTACAAGGGGGCCTACCGGTTGATTCGTTAAAAACGGCACAGCAGTGTCTCCAGGACCATAACTGAGGACAACTCGTTCATTTCATTAGAAGTTGTGTAGGGTGTTCCACGCTACGCAGGCCATAAAGGGTTAAACGCATAACGATATAAAGCGTAAACTGTAAAGGAGTTCAGGACACGAGTTTTCAGGAGGAGCAGGAGTGGAAAACAGTCGAGTGACACTGACTGTAGACTCTCATCACTCATGTACTCTCACAAGTCAGAGCCTCCGGACGCGGCGATTTTCTCCCGGTTTATCGATTTTTTAAAATTTTCTGTGGTAGTCCGGAGGCTACAATTCAGTAAGAGGCCAAAATGAAGGTGTTCCAAAGGCCTTGAAAATTTCAGCGTTCTAATAAGAATGGGTTATTCGAAGCAGAAGTGTTGCTTGGAACGGGGCCAAAAAGTGAACTGGCTCGCCAGGAACGCAGACCAAAGAGTTTCCAAACCTGCAGTCTGCAGATTGACGAATATCAAAAGTGGCATAACCGGCTTTTGAATGCATTTGCCAATTTGGTTGATCCAAAGATCGGTATTGATTAGATTACCACCCTCATTTCGAATATGCACGTGAAAATGTGATGTGTGGTACTCATTGTCTAAGTGTACCTTACCTCACACGACCGCGCCTTATGCTCTTAACACCGTAAGGGCGAATTCGTTTTTAGCAGTATGGGATCAGTATGAGGGCGGAAACATCCATAACTACCACGGTAGTCAACTATTGGATATTTATGAAGTATTAGTGTCCATATTGGGGACTTGGGCGAGGTCCCTCAACCCTTCAATGCCCACCAAACTCGGTTTATCGAGTGGAGGACTTTGTGGAAAGTGCAGGGGTGTTGTGCTGCCAGGTGACAAAAGCGTACTCTATGGAGAGTGCTCTAAAGGCTTCAAATCAAGGATATGGTATTTTCCCCCATTGGTATACACCATGATACGTCATCGCCCACTCATAACATCAAGTCAATAGTGGTAGCATGTTCATGGCGCATGCCCAAAAATGCCCCCAACAGCGGTTCAACAGAATTTCCTTAAGTATGACGATGATGGGTCACATATATTCAGGTGTGAACGTACGGTGCGAGTGATAATGAAGTGTCATATCATCCACCTAGTTCCGCAATATAAGATATGCGAAGAATCGTGGCAAATGGATGTCTAGAACTTGAGTTATTGCCGAAAACGTGAAAATAAGTTCCTGGAAAACAGGATCAGTATGAGCAGTATGGCAATTCGCCCTTAAGGTGTTAACACCTAAATCGTGACGAATTCGTTTTGAGCAGTATAACATCAGTACGAGCGCGGAAACTGCCACAACTTCTACGTTGGTAGACTATTTGACATGTATGGAGTATTGATGTCCATATTTGAGACTTAAGCAAGGTCCCTCAACTATGCGAAGGCCATCAAACTCGATATATCGAGCAAGAAACTTACTGGAAAGTGCAAGGGTGGCCTACTGGTAGACGATAAAAGTATGCCCTATGAAGATTGCTCTAAAGGCCTCAAATTAAGTACATACTAGTTTTCCCCATTGGTATACAACAGGATAAGTCTTCGCCCACTCATAACGGGAAGCCGATAGTGGTGCCAAGCTCATGGCGCATGATCGTAAATGCCCCCTGGAATGGGTTCGGCCGGATTTCCTTAAGTATGGGGAATGTGGATCACATATATTGAGGTATGCACACCAAGGCCCGGTATCGATAACACGATAAGTCCGATTAATCGATTAATCAGACTTATCGTTATCGATCGATAAGTTCAAACGACTTATCAAAAATATTATTCTCAATCGATAAGTTCGAATGACTTATCAATATCAATCGATTAGTTCAAACACGTTTTTGCAATCGATTAATCGATATGTCGCGTGCGTGGTACATATCGATAATTGTGCACCGCTATACAGGGCGCGCATTGTTTGAAATCCTGATATATCATGATATTTCATGATATATCGGTCCAGCCAATGAACTCTTGGATATCGTCAATCCTAAGATCAAAGATGGGAGCGCAACCTACACTTGGCCTTCGTATAGACGATACATATAGGGGGTAAAATCAGAGGGACCACTAATTCCGCAGCCGCATTTCTTGAATCGATGGGTCGTGGAAAAGGGCCTAAGCGCCAGAAAACCGACGAGGTCGTGTTGCTCGCACAAGGAAAGGGGCCCGTGAAGACTGAAGAGGACGCAGAAGAACCCTTTCGACTGCCACGGTAGCGGCGACGTTGATACTGATATCATGAAATGGTGGCTGGAGCACAAGGAGAAGAATTTGCCAAACATGTTTAGGATGGCACGCCAAATTTTAGCTCCCCCTACTAGTCCAGCTGGGGTAGCACGCACATTTAGTGCATGTGGGCAGATGCATTCAGATTTACGCAAGAGTGTGTGTGAAGGGACCCTATAACATAGTCTAATGGCCTCTATTAATACCTTGTAAACTAATTTGTTCTCGGATGTGGTATCGATAGGTATCAGGTACACTGTCGATAGTTATCGTGATTAATCGGGCTGGCTTTTGTTATTCATATCAATCGATAAGTTCGAATGACTTATCAATATCAATCGATAAGTTGGAATGACTTATCAATATCAATCGAATAGTTCGAATGACTTATTCATTGTTATTCGATTAGTTAAAAAAATCGCGATACCGGGCCTTGATGCACACAAGGTGTGAGTGATAACATGGTGCCATGGCATCCGCATGATTCCATTGTATAAGGTGGGCGAAGAATCGTAGCAAATAGATGTTTAGAACTCGAGTTATCGCCGGAAACGTGAAAATCACATACCTGGAAAACAACATCAGTACCAACAGTATAGCGATTCGTCATTTAGGTGTTAAAGCTCAAATGTTATTTTGCATGATTCACTTCGCAAACCTGCCATGTTTCTACTATCGAACATGTTGTTACAAATCACTTGGCTCCCACCTTCAACAATATGCCAACCTCGTGAATGTGTTTGCTTAGCATCCTTCATCGTATCATATTATAAATCAAATACAGTGTAGGGCCGTTTTTAAGCAACTGTTTTTTAAGCAACCAACGCTGGAATTCGCATAAAGTTAAGCAATTTCCAGCCCTTGCAAAACGGCTGGAATTATAGCTCATCCCGATTAGCAACTCCAGCTTTCCGGAAGGATAACACAAAATCGCTTATTTTGTTTGTTTTAGCAATTTCAGTCATCCAGATGTGCATGCTTAAATCGGCATTTATGTATGTTTTAGCATTTCAGCCTCGACTCATGAATGTCCCTTCTTATCGTGTTTAACAAAACTCATAGCGTACACGGGCTAAATTTTAACCCATACACAAGCCGAATTTCAGTGCGTATCATATGTACCTTGTTATACAACAAGTTATATATTTGAGAGGTGGGATATTCGTATCCTATTACAGTATTAGATATGCTTTCACCATCTGATTTATGCCGTCTCGCTCGCGACTCTGAACACCCTGGACACATAAGCAATCGCAGCTTGCTGCGCAGGGAGCTGATGTTGCGCGATTGGTCATGCTTAAGCAGTTCAATCAGCTGGGTCCTACATATGAATTTCAGGTCGTTAGATCAATTTAAGAAGCAATATGAAAAAACTGAAATCGCTGGAAGGCTAGAAATATCGCGATTTTGGAGATAAGCAAGGGCGGGGCTGGAGGCTGGATCGAAATGACCTGTTGCTTATGAACGGGCCTACACTGTACTTTTTCTAGACGAACGCCGATTGTTCATGTTGCCTTGCATACCTCTCTCGCTCGCATTGCTAACGGGCTCTGTCCTCCTCCTCCGTGTCTTTGTCATAATCATTTGGGATTTCGCTTGACATACATCACATTTCATGCATTCCTTGCAGCAGGTGTGCCTATGAGTGCCACGAAACCTTGCACGATCATACTTCTTCGCGAACCAATTATGCAAACCACCCGCAGAGATCTCAAATATGCCACCGCCTTCTTCCTCGTCACTTGCCATGCACTTGTTCATGACGAATGCGATATCCTCCCGCCAAGTTGGCTTATTCACCATATAGTGCTCGCGTAGGTCAATGCTCTCAGAATGACGATCGACACGTGACGAGATATCATCGAGACCCAAATATAAGCTCTTAAAGATGATGACAACATACAAATGAATCTCAAAAGGTTGTATGTCATCCTTTGAGGTTGGCCACTTCATTCTATTGAACACAAAACACCAAATCCCGAACACGGCATTACTGTCAGGGCTCGCTATGCGAACGCTATGTTGACGCGGCTGCTATTGAACAGTAACTGTAGGAGTCTACACTCGTGTTTCTTCTCTTCTTTACGGTTTCGGACTTATATTATCTACACTTATTAAACGACCGCACGAGGTATGATTTCGGTTGGTCTACTATCGGACTTCGGTTTCGTAAATCCTTCTAGTAATGCTTTTGCTTTCAGTGCATGCTTTCAATACACAATATACAGCAGTTACGGCTCTTTACTTTTATGTTACAATTCTCAGTTCAGTTCTCATCTCCGAAACGGGTTACACTTAGAGTTCTTATGCATTCAGGAACTCTTTCCATAACTCAACTGTACTGAGTACTCCGTACAACAGGCTAGGCACCTCACATCAACATCATTCTGATCGGTCCTACTGTACTCCGTACTGAGTACTCTTGCGTTTTGTACTTAGCCGTTTTTCTTGCTCTTGTGCTTGCCTCCTAGCACAACTCCCCCCCCCCTAGGGAAGGTCACGTCCACGCTGACCACGTCGGACCAGTAAAGTTTTTATACAGATCTTCTACTGTTGCTCTGAATGATTATACAGGTCTCAGCCGCCTGTTGTCTGGGATGACATTACACTTCCCAAGACACACCGCAATAAGGAGATCAATCTCTTAAGCACAAGGGTCGGCCTCTCACCGGTCTGCCATCTGCACTACCAGGCTCCCCCAAGGCTCGAGATCTCACATCCATTACCACGCTCAAGGTTTCAAACCTTCCAACACGGTACACTTACAGGTGATGGCAATAGGTTTGCCAATTACCTGACAGTTCTCGGGATGCCGGCCCGGCGGAAAGGTTTTAAACCCTTACCGCCTCCTCGGAATGCGTAGAGCTTTTACCCAGATCTCCAACTGCTGCCCGGTCGTGCCAAACCCAGAGCCAATGCTCTCGTGAAATGGATTATACAGATTTGCACCTGTTGCATGGTCGTACCGAGGCTAGAGCCACTGCTCGGTTGGATTGATTATCCAGGTTCTCACCTGCCGCCTGGTCATACCGAGGCTAGAGCCACGGCTCGGTTGGATAGATTATCCAGGTTCTCGCCTGCCGTCTGGTCATACCGAGGCTGGGATCAAATGGATTATACAGATTTCCACCTGTTGCCTGGCTGTGCCAAGGCTAGAGCCACTGCTCGGTTGGATGGATTGCCCAGGTTCTCACCTGCCGCCTGGTCTCGCCAAGGCTGGAGCCACTGCTCTCTTCCCGACGCTCTCCAACGCTCTCAATCGCTAAGACCACTCGCGTCAGATTCCCATCCGCCCTCAGGTATGATCGTCACTTCAGCTCGTACTCCCGCTAACGCTATCGGTTCCGGTTCAAACTCGGGCAGGTCACTCTCAACAACAGCTGACTGGACTAAACCGCTCATCTCGCTTAGATCTTCCCTGACAAGCAGTTCAGACAGGAACGCATGCACCTCTTCATGTAAGGTCAGGTTGTGGAAAAGCTGTTTTAACAGTGCTGAAGGAATCCCATACAAATTCTCTCGCGCTCCCATGCCCTTCGCAAACACACCTCCGGCTCTCATCGCGCGCCCTCCCTGCGCTACTTTCTCGTGCCTACCGTATTGCCGGAAGAATTCGCAAGGCGTGTCGGAATCGCACACTCGCAGGGGTGTGCGCAACGGAACGTTGGTCCAGATGTGCGTGGGCTTTCTGTATGCGGTCCCGTATTTACAGTACGTGACGAGGTGCGGAGCTGGTAGATTGCTCATGCATCGACGCGTGTGCAAACCGTGAGGCTCTCTTCCCTTCGGGTTCTCAATGAAGTATGCTTCGGGCTTCAAGTACCGGATGATCTCCAATGTCCTACGAACTCGCCTGTCCGCAGCGCGCAAATCTCGGATGCCTACTGTCTTCGCCTGGCTGTACTCTGTACAAGGCGGGCTAGCCCAGATAGACTACGTCGAAGTGTCCTGGTCTGAACTGTCGGTAGTCCCATCGCATGATATCCTCGCAATGTGTGGGGCCCCACTTGGGCTGAATGTCTACGGCAATTACTTCGCTGTTGGGAAATTGCTTAGTAAACTGCCTCTCGACTGACCCGGTCCCACAAAACAATACGAGAATTTTAGACTGGCCGACTGGCTCCTTCTCAAGTGCTGCGGCTCCGTTGACTGGCGGCAGGGTGCTCTGAGCAGATACTCTCGCGAAAGTTCCTACTTCCTCATCAAACCTCTCCTCTGGCACCCATGGCATTGCGCCGTCTACCTTGAGCTCCTCCGAGAGCGTGGTCCATATTGCTCCTGCGGATTCGTCGCGCCTCTTACGGACCCTAAGCTTCTCTCGCTCCACTCTCTTAGCCTCGATCCTCTCAAACTCCAACAACGCCCGGTTGGGAACGCCGGGCCTACCGGCTCCGTCCCACTCCAGGTCCTCTCGGGTCTTCCACTCGTTCTCACTGCGGGGCATTCCTGTCCACTTGACCAGGTACTCCGTCCACCTCCTACCCTGACGCTGGCGCGTACGCGAACGCTCCACCCTCTCGACGTGGGTTTCCTTGCGTCCACTGACGTCCAACGGAGGAGGGGGAATCTCCTTAGCTCTCTCGACAAAGCGGCTACTCGACTCTACCGGCGAAAGCCGGTCCACGGTAAACACATCGTGCACTTTCCACTGCTTAGGCGTCTGCAACCTATAGGCCGACGGTGCGCCCCTATCGCTCGCGGGAAGGGCCATCTGCCTGTCGCTGTGAAAGACTTCCAGCACCCGAAGGGGTCCGAGGCGCTTCTTAAGCAATTTCTTGTGCAACCCGCGGTCGCCCGGCTGGGTGAGGTACGTGGCGTCTACCCAAACCTCATCGCCTACTGCGTAACTCCTGGACTTGTGACGCGCGTCGTACTGGGCGATCTGCTGCTGCTGAGCTAAGAGCAGCTTCTCCCTAGCGAGCTGCAACTGGCGAACAAATTGGCGGGCTGTCTCGTGGGCTGTACCCTTTTTCACTGCTGCGCCCCTCCCCCCCTTAGCTCGGCCTCTCCGTGATGCAAGTGCTGCCTCCACGAAGAAGTCTAGCTGAGAGGCCGGAGCGTGACCGTACGTCAGTTCAAAAGGGGTGAAGCCCGTGACGGCGGAACGAGAGTCATTGATGGCGTACTCGACCGGGGTACACCACAAGTCCCAATCGTGCTGGTTGGCGTCGACATACGCGCGTAACATACGTTCGACCGTGTGGTTTGTGTGCTCTGCCTGCCCATCACCTTGTGGGTGGTACGGCGTGGTAGAGGCAATCTGGACTCCCATCAACCGATGTAGCTCGAGATGCATTTCATCTCTGAAGCGGGAGTCCCGATCACAGACGATCTTCATGGGAGCGCCGTGCAAACGCCACACTTGGTCGAAATACATGCGCGCGATCTGTGCAGCCGAGCTGTCAGCGTAAAGCATGGGGACTACGTGCACCATCTTGGACAGCTTGTCCGTGAAGGTAGCAAACGCGTCGTACCCTCGCTCTGTGCGAGGCAGCCCAGTGACGAAGTCGATACTAACCACTTGCCACAGTCTTACTGGGACTTGCAGGGGGTTAAGCTGACCGTCTGGATACCCGTTGCGCGGCCGGGTCTGCTGGCACACGACGCAGGATTTGCACCAGTCGGTGACATCCTTGCTCATGCGTGGCCACCAAAAACGACGGGATACCCTGTCCAGTGTCTTATCCCTTCCTGTGTGCCCTGCTGCCGGGGAC
Source organism: Cymbomonas tetramitiformis (assembly GCA_001247695.2). Classification (NCBI taxonomy): domain Eukaryota; kingdom Viridiplantae; phylum Chlorophyta; class Pyramimonadophyceae; order Pyramimonadales; family Pyramimonadaceae; genus Cymbomonas; species Cymbomonas tetramitiformis. The sequence continues at coordinate 23,399 of LGRX02027195.1, forward strand.
TCGTGTGCTTCGCGCATCACCAGCTCTCTGAGGGGGGAATCCTGAGCTAGCACCAGCTGATACCGCCCTTCTGCCACTCGCCAAATCATGTCGTCTACCATGCGAAATGTGTCTGTCCTCTGATGTGGGGCTGCGATCAGTTCTTCTCTCAACGAATTGAGGTACGGGCTGCGTTCGTATTCCGCTTGCAAGGCGCGGACGAACTCATCAGCCTTCAGTGGTCCTGACGATGCCCTGACCTTCGCTGCAACCCCTGTAGTGACTAAAGGCTCGTCGGGTTCCGCCTCACTGTCCTTTCGCGCAGGTGGCGCTCGGGGCTTTGCCCTGCTGGCTGCGGGGGCCCAAACCAGAAGGACCGGCCAGCGCAGCGGGGGCCGACCTCCATCAGGAGACTCGAAGAGGTGGTTGGGACGACCTTTTTCGTCCTTCATGTCAAAGACCTTGACCGGATGAAGCCCATATTTGGGGTGAATCAACCGCCTCCAGGGAGCGTCATAGTCTGGTAGAAGGAACATCGCCGAGGTGTTTTCCGGATCGGTGCGCCACTCAGCAAGGAAATGCCGAAGAATTCTTTCTATCAAGTCCGAATCCTTCGTGTAAGGGGGGTTACACCAAACGTGTTTCCCGCGCCACTTTTTCTTCAAGCAGTCGGTCCAATAGGTGTCAACCTGCCGGTTAACGCCCATGGAGTCGCAACACGCGTCAACGTCAAACATCCCGTACTGGGCCACTATCTCCTCAAAGCGCTCCCTGATCAGCTTCCAGTCCTGGCGATTTACGACCTGGTCGTAGTAGGAGCTACCTTCTGGGGGCTTAACGGGCTCAGGTGCCTCTCCGGCTGCCTTCGGATGACTCTGGGTCTCAGGATGGGGGAAATCGTCGGTCCCCGGTGCTCCTCTTGCTGTCTCCGGGTGACTCGGGACTTCTGCTGCGGCCTGTCCCTACAAATTTTGGAAACCCCAGTGCATATGTACCCGACATGTACCGGGGACGTGTACCCAACGTGTACCCAGCGTGTACCCAGCGTGTACCCAACGTGTACCCAGCGTGTACCCGGCGTGTACGAAAACAGTAAAAAACGGGGTCTGGTACATGTTGGGTACACGTGTACTCTACCTTGTACCTACGTGTACTTGCTCGCGGCGCGGCATGCGTACCCGGCATGTACCCGCGACCGGGTACATGACGGGTACATGCGTCCGCGTATGTACCTTATGCCGCCTGCGCATGTACCCGGCATGTACGCAAGTACGGGTACATGTGTACCGCATATGTACTCAGGTTACCGTTGGATGTTACCGTTACTTGTTACCGTTGGATGTTACCGTTGGGACACCCGGGGTACATGATGGGTACATATGTACTTAGGCCAGGTACATATGTACTTATTGATATAAACATGCCTGGTGCGCACGTACCCAACATGTACCCACGCATCAGGTACATGCCGGGTATGCGTGTACGCAGGTCAGGTACATATGTACGTAAGCCAGGTGCATATGTACTTATTGATATTAACATGACTGGTGCATATGCACCCCGCATGTACATTTGAGTGAGGTACATGCCGGGTACGCATGTACGCAAACCAGGTACATATGTACTTATTGATACTAACATGACTGGTGCATACGTACCCCATATGCACGTGTATATCGGTGCATTATTAGTACACATGTACCAAGCGTGTACGAGCCTCCCATACATTATGTACCCAACATGTACGTGCGTATGCATTAGTACGCTATAGGTGCATGTGTACTCGAAAAGGGTACACATGCACGCAATGGTGGGTACAACTCTGGTGCGCGTGTACGAGGCCTATCTATATGCACAATATCACAAGAGGATTGCGAAAATGTGTGCTACTTACATTAAGTGTGTTCACAATGCATATGCTATGCGAAGGCTAGCACATCACGCATACGCATGGAACACTCGAGCATGTTTAATACAATCATATTAATACGATAGTGTAGCTAGCTAGGCACGATGGGATACAATTGGGACTACTCATCTCTATCCTACCAATACGCAAAATAACGTTCTATTCGTACGATTTCTAGTTCCAACACTACGATTGTAAACGATCTATCAACCTAGCACGCTCGAAGGGAAGCTTGAAGCTCATGAAGTACTCGAGGCGGTCGATTTTCTCCATTTAGGGTTTCTCCAAAACAGCCGATCTGAAAAGTAAAGCAAAGAACCAACACTTAGTAAAAAGCTGAAAACGCATTAAAGATTCCCTTGTGCAAAACATAACTAGCAACCTAGGAACCTCAAAGAAGCGCGAATGTAAACGCGAGATGATGGTGGAAAAATTGATTTCACCACTCGAATATTTTCAGCGATCTGAAAAACAAAAACAACCAAGTAACGTTTAGTAAAGATGAAAGATATTATAAATGAAAAACGAAATTAACGAGGGAAACTGAAAAGGAGAGGTGGAGTGAGTTGGATTTGAACCAACTATTTCGAGTGCAAAGGACTCGCGGGAATCTTCCCGTTCACTCCAAGTCAAAGTTCCGCGCATGCCAAGGATGAGCGCGCTAAGCACACACAAAATAATACATATACATATAAAAAAACATGCACTACAAACCTGTGACATATTGCAGCGAGCAAGAATGAGAAATATCATAACATGCAACCCGCTGGCGAGGCCACCACACGCTGCTGCACACTGCTGGACGGTGAAATGCGTGTGAAGCGTTGACGGCTGTACCGGTGAGTTTGAACTTTTACAGTATTCTGCAAAAATGCCTACAGTGGACACCTTGACTTCCCGTTGCGCGTTGGGGGGCGTGAGAAGTCACAGCACGTCCTCGTCACGCGAGCACGATCGACGATAACGATGACGATGACGAATTCTGCGAAACGTGTGCCATGCCATGCGATGCCATCGGACGATTGGAGATGGAATAATCCACCGCATGACGCTCGCGCTCGCGGGTTGGGGGATCGCAGGCACGCAGGTCACGTACGTATCGATCGCGATCGTCATCGATTATTCCACCCCACCGCTCTACTCGGGCGGTCATCCTAATTGAGGTACGATTTTCTTTCTCTGTTCCTTTTTTTTTGGTGCAACACGTTTGCCCATTTTTCGTGCAACTAAAATGTTTTTCGGGCTCGTCGTGCACTCGATTATTTTTTGCGCTCGTCGTGCGCTTTAAAATGAGGCCAACTTGTTTTTGGGGGGTTTGGTGACTATTTTTGCGTTTTGGTGATGTTCGCTTGGGTACACGTGCGCCTGGGTTGTACCTGAAGCTGTCGGGAAAAGTGTAAATTGTACTCGCATGCACTTGCATATACCAAACCTGAGTACATATGTTATTTCTGCACCCAACTTTGGCTTCATTCTTGTACTTGCTCGCGGCGGATTTTAGTAACGGGATGGTTCGTGTATACCCTAATTGTACCCAACATCCGCCGCGAGCAAGTACACAAAAGTACAAGAATGAAGTTTAAGTTGGGTGCAGAAATAACATATGTACCCAAAAATTACGTTCGGGTACATACAGGGTACATCATTTGCGTACTGATAAGGTCCCTATGCACCGAAAACGTACGGTGATAGTACATATGCGGTACACATGTATCCGTCTATGCGTACATGCCGGATACACGTGTACCTTTACCTTGTACCCAACGTGTACTTGCTCGCGGCGCGGCATGCGTACCCGGCATGTACCCGCCGCCGGGTACATGCCGGGTACATGCGTCCGTGTATGTACCTTATGCCGCCTAATACATGTTCGGTAAGTATGTACCCGCAATGTCTTCCCGTATGCAGATCCATGCGACATGGGCAGGAGCGTCGGGGACGCCCTCGGTATCTTCGCCCGGCCCCGGCGCATGCATGGCGACAACACGGTCGACAACGACCCGTTCACGACACCGACGATGTCGATGCAAGGTGCGTTCTTCCCTTCATAAAGTAATGCGTGCACTCCGGGTACACGTGCACCTTACCGTCGTTCTTCAGTTGGTACATGGCCGGTGTACTATACCCACCTTGGCTCTGCTAAGTTATATAAACACCACATTAACTTCCAGGCGGGGCCCACAGGCACTACGAAACATGCTCAACACGAAACTAATGAACATAAACTGAATTCCCATGGCATGTACGAACGACAGAAGCTAGGTTGGCGTAAACGCGGGCGACGTTTAGTCGTGACCCCCCCCAAATACGTTTAAACGTACGTTTAGTCGTGGGGGGGTGCACGTTACATACTTAAGCCCACGTTACATACTTAAGCGAGTGAGAGCCCTGAGAGGTGACACGTGACAATCGAAAATCGAAAATTGAAAATTCGACTGTCACAAAGTCTCGAGGTTCAAGACACAGCTCTTCCACTCTTCCAAACCCAAGAGTTTACTGTAGACATTAGACGACACTGGAGCAGTCGAGCAGTCGAGTAGTCGGGCAGTGACTTACCCTAATATCTAGTAATCAGTTCATCAGTGTAATGTCCGGAAACAACAAGAAGTCATGCGAGAACACGGCGTTCGTATGGTGGTTGGTACGCGTGGTCAAGAACCCCAACACAGGGGAACTTCACCCGCCAGGATACAAAGGTTCACCAAAAGATAGGTGCAATTGTCTGTGTTGCTCCAAAGTGCTAGCTGCCCAGACCCAACGCATTCTTGCTCACATCGGCCAAAAACGCGGGATAGGAGTAGATATCTGTGCCGGTGCGGGCGGCAGTAAATTCCACATTCCGGTATCCTTGTTCCTGCTGTTGCAGATATCCACCCCGCCTGCATTGAAAGTTTGAAACTTTGAATAAGTGTAAGTCTAGCTTATAGGATATTAGGATTGCTACGTAGATATCGATTCTAGATATATACCCGAGGTTCGGAGCCGTATGTTAACGAATGTTATTCACGAATTACAGTACGATAGTGAATTAGTGATTATCCATTTATCCTACATACTCAATAATCTCAAATCGATCTAATAAACGTCAACGTTTAGTCGTGACCCCCCCCAAATACGTTTAAACGCACGTTTAGTCGTGGGGGGGGTAGGCGTTTACGCCAACCTAGGACAGAAGAGGACGGCAACAATGATCCGCTGCATATATATACTTAAACAAAAGAATACATGGTACACTGATAGCAATATTAGGATTACATTCCCACTCGGCAAGTTTGCACGACATTACCACGATATGCAGGCGAACCCTACCGAAACCCTACCAATTAAAGACACAAATGACTTCACACAGCCCCATATACAGAGAGGGACAGGAAAAAACTTTAGGGAATGGCTCAGGAGGGTAGGGAGACACGCTACACAAAGTATGAGGGCGAACTGCCGACACTTGACCACAAGCGAATTCCCAAAAATGCTCTACGTAAAAGTAAAATGTTTTGGAAAACACACCGAAACACCCCAAATGTTTTGCACAACTAGGGGACGACATACAAAAAATGAGGCCCGCCAAGTAAATTATATTAGGGGCGTTACAGATATGGATTTGGGGCAATGTAACGCTGTAACCATAAACTCGACAACAGCGAAAACACTACAGCGACACCCGAGATGGACAAGATAGGCCCAAAATAAGCGCCCCAACCAACCAAATGACGAACTACCACCCACCCACTTAAAACGGAACTACTGTAGTACAAAGGCGAACCCTAAAATAACCCTAACAACGAGGGACGCAAATGCACGCGCACGGCACAGCATGACGGGAAAGACGTTAGGAAACTTCAGGGAATGGCTCTGAAGAGCAAGGAGAAGGGACACACAAAATACTGGAGCAAACTACCAACATTCGACCACAAGCGAATTCCTAAAAATGCTCTACGTAAAAATAAAAAAATCGGAAATTGCGGGTGCACGTGTGCACATTGCGGGTGCACCTGTACCCACCATGTACCATAGGTCAGTACGTGTGCACCCGGTCGCAACCGTTTCCAGTGCTGGCCCGGTACACGTGTTTATAGCCTGCACCCGTAATGCAGTGCACGCGCGGTACATACGTCCCCGGCATTTCCGTAGTGCTTAGGCGCCATGTGTTGTTTGCAGACGGCGCACCTTCAGGTCAAAGGCGCACCGGGTACCGCCAAGTACAAGATGCACATCGACCTGGACCCCACCCCATGCATGGTTGGGAAGACAATACACAGAGTATGAGCGCGCTCTACTCGAAGGTTGCCCTCCTCGATGCCGCAAGTTCAATCGAGTGCAAGTGGGTACGATGAATTTCCGGACCGCATCCATGGACAAAAAGTTCAAGACAGTGCAATGTTACTTCCGATCTTTTTACGTCGAGAGGGTGAGGACGAAAGGTCGCGAGCGAACAAAGGAAAAGGCAAAAACAGACCGGTGAGTGCACAATCATGTACCACCAGTACCCGTACACCCTCGGTACATACACACCTAACATGGGAACGCGTGGGTGCATGTGTACCCGTCATGTCTTCATACTGGGTACGTCTTGGGTGCACATGTACCCGTGTGCAGTAGTGTGCGGGCCGAACATGCACGAGCCAAGCGGTGCGAGACTGATTTGATATCGATGTGATGGTGCATACGTGCTTGATGTCGGGAGGGGGTGATGCTTGTATTCCAGGTTTGGCCGGGTGGATGACATCTATGGAGTGGAGCTTGGAGGAAGACCGTACGTGTTTGTCAAGATTTCGTGGCTCAAGAAGCCAACTAAAGCTTTAACGGCCGCTTTGCGTGCGAGGCACTCCATCATAGGAGCGGAAAGTGTTTCAAAGTGTTTCTACGTCTTGGACCCAGAGAATCCGGCCACTGAATTCGATCGAAAAGAACCGTTTGTGCTTGCCGAGGAGATTGCTTCTCAAGTGGTGATTCGAAAGCATTCTTGCATGGAAACCTCGGTGGTCTTGGATCCGCTAGCCGACTTCTTTGAGCGGATTGTCCGAGATGAGAATCCCAGTGACGATGAGGCATGATAGATAAACATAGGTAAATGTAATGGTATATAATGATCGTTTTTGTTATGGTGAATTGTTAAATTCACACATGGTACATTGTCGGTACACGTGCACGCCATATATAACACGCGTGGGGTAACTATGTACCCACGTCGTACTAAGGGGGTGCGTTCACATGTACCCAACATGCACTAGTCTGCCATTTGGTACATGGCTGGTACATGTGTACGAGACACCATGTACCCAGCATGTACTCAGCATGTACTGCATGGTACACGTTGGGTGCATGTGTACGAGGAACCATGTACCCGGCATGTACCTACATGTACCCGCCCGGTGCATGCTGGGTGCATGTGTACGCACTCGATTGCGTACACATGCACCCCGCATGCACCGTTCTGGAAGTGTGTACCCGTCGACGGGGTACATGTAGGTACACGTAGGTACACGCCAGTCCTGTTTTCCGGATGTCCATTTCTGAAGGAATAACTCATTTGTTTACATCGAAACTTGTCAAGGATGTCTTAGTCACTCATGGCCTTGACATATATGTGAAAATATTGCACTTTTTTACAACTCGGATTTTCACTGAGTTTTGGGCCCCAAGTTGGGAGTGGGTAGGTACATATGTACCTTGCCAAAGTACATGCCGGGTACATGCCGGGTACAGGCGTCCTAAATTTGTAGGGTGTTCCCTAGCTCGGTCTGCTCTGGTCATGACTGCTAGCGATTCGGCATCCCTTAAGGACTTCTCGCCTACTGCTAGGGTGGCAGCTGCGTCCAGCCAGAGGGCCGGCGTCTCTACCCACGTGAGCCCATTCAGATGGGTGATGAGCTCACCAATGACCGGTGCCGGACTGGTGGGAGGGAAGGACTCGTCCTCGGAATCACTATACTCGAAGGTGGCGCCTAAGACAGATGTAGAATCCTCGTCCTCTTCGAATCTCTTGCCTTTCGGCTCAGAGTACCTGGGTCCATCTGTGGCGCGATCCACTGTCCCGAGGACAGAGGTAGGATCCTCGTCCTCTTCGGACCCCTTGCCTTTCGGCTCGGAGTCTCTGGGCCCGTCCGTGGCGCGATCCACTATCCCTTTTTCCTTCAAACCCTCCCTGGCTGACATTTCCTGATAGTCTGGTCGCCGGGACTGCGCATCCGGTACTACCAAACAGCGCCCTGGCACGTGCTCCATCTGATGGACTCCTACCTCTACCAAGTCCTCGTACCAGCGAGCCTGACGTCGGCTGAGCTCCCTAGCTGGGGCGAAGAGCCACTGGAGGGGTTTATGGTCTCCCATGAGCTTAAATGATGTAAAAATCAGATAATGTCTCCAGGTGACCGTGGTACAATGATGGATGGCACAAAGCTCTCGTTCCCCAGCGTGATAGTTCTGCTCTGCGCTGGAGAACTGCCGGCTTTCAAAGGCCAAGGGCTGCAAGCCTCGTCCCTGATCCTGCATGAGTACACCCCCTAGTGCTACTCCACTGGCATCTGTCTGTACGAAGAAGGGTCTGGAACCGTCTGCTGCGCCCTTTTGATCGGGTAGGGTCAAGGCTAAACTATTTTGCTGACAAACGACACGACCGTCGATTTAATGCTTTACAGATTGTTTTGTTTGTCGATACTCCGTATTGGCCTATCGGAGTTATTAATTACGATTGTCGATTGTCGATTTGACAGTCAATGCGGCAGGGCACATATATTTTCATTCTTGCTTGTTTGCGCGCCACGTAGGATCACCCCCGCACGTTTCGGCCCGTTGCGGTTGAGGTTTTCTGTCGTTGCAGAAATTGTTTACTACAGCGCAGCGGCGCAGATCAGCGCGGTTCATAGTTGAAAAAGATATACAGTTCTTGGAAAATTCATAATGCCACATCACGATATCGACTGTTACATATATATGTACTGTGAAGAAGCTCGCCCAATGTGCATGTCCCCGCAGCAAGATGACACAAGCATTTTACAAACCCACGAGCACCGCTTTTGTAGGCCACAACAAGAAACAGCAAGTCAGTATTCAAAGTGTTAGCAGGGCTCATGCATTTTCTGATTGCAAGCACAAAATCACCGAGACTGTGAAGTTTGACGGCGACACAATTTTTTGGGCGTGGGAGGAGGATGAAAACGATTCTGTAGGGTGTATCCCGAGGGAGCAAGCTCATGAATTGCACGACCTTTTGGCACGCGCAATGAAAGCACAACGTGCGCGCAAGTGTGCAGTAGGCGCAGACTCTGATCAGGACTCTGAGTGAGCATGAAACACTGTGACCACTTAAGTTGGTATCCATTTATGGTATAATGCTTTGTTTGTCGATAATGAACTGTAATATGTGACTTTGAATTATCGCATTACTAATTGTTTGTCGGCTTAGAAACGGAGTTTGTCTCCTGAATTTACTGCTTTTTAATTTTTTGTTTTTGTATTGTCGGTAGAATTTTGAAGTTTGACTTAGATAATTAGCTTTGTCTATTGTCATTGTCATTTATATGTAATAATAGCACCTCCGATTTAATTTATTCCAGAAACAACAATGCCAGGGGTGTAGTGATTGCCAGATCATGCGGCGAAAGTGGCTGCGCCATGGAGTCGAGATAAAAGGGTGTGTAACCAGTCGTAGCAGAAACTGTGTTGTTGATTGCAAAGTCCACCAGAGGCAACTTGTCCTCCCATGAATTGGCTGAAGTATCATTGCAACAACATCTGAGGGAAAAAATACTTTCTAATCAGTAATTTTAAACCGGAGGTTGGTGAATCATGCATCAAACAAAATGTGAAATACCTGAGGATGCCCTCAATGAAGGCATGGCTTCTCTCATTGCTTGCATTCGACTGTGGATGGTGTGAAGATGTCATAGACAATCTCGTACCAGTAGATTTCCACAGTGTTTGCCAGAATGAAGAAGTAAATCTGGGATCTCGATCTGAAATGATGTTCCTCGGAAGACCATGGAGCTTGAAGATATGCTGCATATATATAGCAGCAGTGTGCGGAGCAGTCCAGGTCATGTTGAATGGAATGAGATGACAGCGATGAGTGAATTGGCACATTACGACAAATATACTGTCGTGCCCGTTAGTGGTGATAGGCAGATCAATATTCCAGTCAAGTGATACATTAAGCCATTTTGTCTTAGGTACACAATAGCGAATATGTGCCTGACCATAAGGTTTGTGTCTCCTCGTTTTCTGGCGTTGACACACGGGGCACTCCCGAATGTACTGGATTGCTGCCTTCGTCATTCCTGGCCAGTAATATCGGCTACGCAATAGATGGAGCATGCGATTCTTGCCTACATGACCAGAAACAGTTACTGAGTGACACTCATGAAGTTAAATGTGGCGAAGCTGTGTGATCTCACCGTCATCTGTAGGAACTTTGGCAGTAGGTGGAATGTAAAGCTGTCTGCCAAAAATGGTCTTGCGATATATCAATCCCTGAATGAGTTCGAAACTGCTGACAGTCTGTGATGATGTCGCTGATGCCAGCTTGGATAATATAGATTGTGCAAATGGGTCACGATCATACTGTGATGTGATAATGTCGTGAAGCTGATGACCCGATGATGCAGATATAGCAATAAATGTAGGGTATGTAGATGCTATATCAGCTGATGCAGATGCCAATGAGGCAATGTGATGTTGCAGACTATCGGAGAGTTCGAAAAGGGCAGAAATACGTGTAAGGGCATCTGCAACCTTATTCTTCTCGCCTGCAATGTGCTCAATCCGAAAATTGTACTCGGAGAGCTCATCCAACCACCTCGCCTGTTTGGGGCTTGGTGTGTATTTGGACTGGAAATAAACCAGTGGCTGATGATCTGAGCGAACGATAGTCTTTGGAGCTCCCAGCAAGATGTGGCGAAAGAACCGGAAGCCCTCCACAATGGCAAATAACTCAATCTCAGGAATAAGCCAGCGCCTCGGTGTGTCAGAAAGTGTTACGCTGTGATAGCCACATGGCCTCATACCTTTGCCCTGATCCTGCAGAATGACTTGGCCAACGTGTGTGCCTGATCCATCGACCTCCATAATGGATGGCAGTTTCTGATCTGGAAGCTGTAGTACTGGAGCATTGCAGATGGCACTTTTGAGATTGTCGAATGCCTGCTGCTGCTCAGATTCCCAGACAAATTCTGCATTATCTTTCAGAAGGCGATTGAGTGGCTCGGCAATCTTGGAGAATTTTGGAATAAATCTCCTAAACTGGCCGACCATGCCCAAGAATGACCGAAGGCTAGACTTGCCATCTTTAGCCATGCGGCGTAGAGGCGGTTTACCAACGGTTGGGCCATAGGATACTGGAGGCTGAATAGCCATGACTGCACGGATTCTGTCTTCGATGATGAATAGGCCTGCCTCTGAGATGTGGTGTCCGATAAAGTCAATACTTCTGACGAACAGCTCAACCTTCGAAGGCCTGATGAAGAACTGATGCTCTCTGCAGCGCTGTAGGAACTGGCGAATGTGCTTCACGTGTGTGTCAAAATCTGGACTGTACACTATGGTATCATCCATAAAGATGACTAAGAACTGATCAATGAAGTCGAAGAATGCTCGGTTTCCAACACGCAGAGCGGTCGCAGGAGCATTAGTTAGCCCAAAGGGCATCACTGTCCACTCATATGAACCGTATCTAGTCCGAATTGCTGTCTTATGTATGTCGTCTGGATGAATAGGGATCTGATGGAAAACTGGTTAAAGTCGAATCTGCTGAACCAGCGTGCCCCCTTAAGCTGTTCAAGAAGGGTATCATGAGTTGGCAATGGATATGTGTCCTTTATGGTGATGTTATTAAGGGCACGATAATCACAGCACATCCTCCACTTCCCCCCTGGCTTAGGAGCGAAAATGATTGGGCACCCATATGGTGATGATGATGGACGAACGATACCCAAGTCGACATATTTGATTATTTGCCGTTTGAGCTCCTCCATCATAGGCACTGGAATAGTTCGTACTGGCTGTGATGGTGGCTTATGCCCAGGTTCAATGTTGATGCGATGATATCCACCTTCAAACCGCTCTGGCCTATGGCCAGCTAGAAGATCCTCCTGGAAAATATTTGAAAAGTCCTCTCTGGTACGATCACGTTCTGCTGTGACCTCTGGGTCTTCCATGGTAGTGTCTGTGCCAGTTGCTGTCATGACCACTTCACTATCAACCTCTGAGAGAAAAAAAAGATAAGCTACGGCTTCTTCAGCCGACCCACTGGACCGTATACGTCGCAGGTGCTTTCTCATCGTGGTGGCACTGACTAGTTCCATTTCAGGAAGGCCATCTGATTTCTGAGTATCTTCAACTCTGGAAAGAACTGTGCGAACACTGGAACCTGAGGAGTGTGTCCTGGTGATCGTCATGTTCTTTGACTGAAAGTCAATATGTGGATTCCTCCTCTCTATCCTCTCTGTTTCCAATACGCCTGTCCCATAACCTGCTGCAGGTCGGCTCCTTCAAGGAAAAGTTCAATTGCTCCCGCTGTCCGAATGCTGAAGAATGTTTCCCCATTGAACAGCCCCGCTTTTTGCAACCAGCATTTGAGGTCTGAATTCATCTGCTTCCTGGAAATTGGACTATTTTCCACTTTGCCAGACCTGACTGGTCTGAACAAGAATCCTTGTGCAAGGTTCAGACCCAAAATTTTCATCACTTGGAGGTAGTCCTCCAACGCTGAGATGGGGCATTTAGATTTATCAGGGAGTCTTTTGATTCCGAAAACGTGTTCATCGCCCGAACGGAGTGTCTTCCCCCACTGGTAGTTGAAGAGAAAACCGGAGTTATCGGGAAATCTTATGATCCCTTCCACCCTTGTGGCGCCCAGCTCCGCCGGTCTCTTCAGAGCGTATAAGTCCATCAGGATCATTGCCTTACATCTAAGAGTGATGAACAAAAGTATCCAATCTTGTGTCGAGGCAAAACCAGCTGCCTCTGCGTTCATGTGAATCACTAGCTTGTCGATCGTACAACTGAAAAGTGGTGTTGCCTGATTTGGGGTGATTCTTGCTTGCAACTGTTCGTTCCTGGTCATCGTTTCATAGACCTTAACCACTCTACCTGTGCACGGGTTGTCCGACCCACCCCTTCCGAAATCCTGGAAGGCACTAGAGAGTCTGCCGATAAGGGAATTCACCGAACTTGCGGCTTGCCTGACTGGGCAACTACATCTTCCCAGTTGAGGGCACGTGGCCGAATGTACGTTAGTCTTACCGAACTGTTCCAAGTAAATAAGATACCATAAGATGTGTTGCGCTGTACACGAATCCAATGATTCTGGTGGGGTCATGCAAGCCAGGAATTCCCCGAGGGCCCGCAAATTTCGGAGTTTGGCCGATTGGTACACATCCCTGGCCCTTGCTTCCTGAAGCTCCTTCGTTCTTAGATGTATGGCGGCCCAGTCAGGGGATTTTCTCAACAGGCTCTTGCCACCACCCTGTTAACCTCAAAATTTTCCCCTTCCCCGAAAGTTACAGGCGTTCAACAATTTATTTTCCAAGGTAAACGGATTACTATGGGAGGCTTATTAATATATCACATGAATTTTGTGTTTTTGGAATACGAAGTGTTTTTAAGAAAAATCGAATCTAAAAATCCAGACTGCCCACGGGAGTGGGCCTGCTTCTGACCATCTTCCATTTCTAAGTTGTTGGAAACAGACCTCTCCTGCTTCAGCGATTCTGAACTTTTGTTTGCACAGTTTATTGTACGCAGTCCACCAGAACCCATCTGGAGAGAAACCATCCCACTGTGGAGCAACCACAGAGGCTGACGCTTTCTGTTCTCTAAGATACATCAGGAACGGTCCCATTAATGCAAAAGGCGGATTAGCATAACAGTTCAGTCCCGCTAGTGGATAGGCAAAGACATTGGTGCCACAAGCTTCTTTCTCTGGCAGCCTTGAGCAAAATCGCATTTTGGGACATCCCCGAACATTAGCCGTTGTTGCGAAGCAGTCGATGTTGTGCCGTCCAAACATCATGTTCAACAGAGGAGAGAACCGTGGCATTAATGAATAATGAGACTCTTCATCCGGGACTACAATAGTTCCATCAGGTCCCCTTGAAAAGGAAACCACCTTCAGCTCCAAGTTGTTATCCGCGACAAATCTATAGAGCTTTTCTGCCAAGTCCTTGCATGCTTTCGCGCCCAGGTTAGACGAGAGGACTCTCGATGAATCCCAGATATTTCTATCCAAAATTATGTCCCAGCGTTGCGGGACCCGTTCTACTGGGATTTCGAACAAGGCTTCAGAAATCAAAATTGACTGATCCACCGACGAGCAGGTTCTCAAATCTCGATAACACGAAATTTCATCTTGGAATTCCCCTGCTCTGATTGATGCCGTGACTTTTGTACCATCGACGTTTGTATCCACGAGTATCGAGCAGTGGGCCTGCTTCCTAAATGCGGACACCTTAATCAGCGACGGCTGGAAGAGTTGACTCAAGTAGAGTTTGAAATGCCTCATCTGCTTACTGTTCAGGAAAAAACTTTTTCTGCAGAATTCGTGCCTCTTTGCCAGGAAGGCATACAGCTTCCTGCATGCAATAAGGATGCCCGGGGCTGCGATTGACATTGAAACCAACTTTCCTGCCACTCTTTCCAGGTCCCTGGCCGAAATACTTGACGAAGCTCGCAGGTCCGTTGCCAGGCTCAAGAACTTATCCCATTTTTTCTGCGGGATGAAGAATTCCTGCTTCGCAAGGTCAATACCAATGCCTAGCCAGGTGATGGTCAAGGACGGAATGAACTCCGTCTTCTCCAGATGAATAAAATATCCTGCCGCCGTCATGCATGACGAGACAACGAACGCCGAGATTTTGGCTCTTTCCTGTTTCGTAAGAGTTGAAGCTCCCACTGGGGCCGGCCCCCCGGCATTATCATCAATGTAGTATAAATATGGTATCCCCAGCCGCCGGATGAATCCCGCGAATTCTCCCGCGAAGGCGCTATAAATGACCGGCGCTAGCTTCCATCCAAAATTGAGAACTGTATAGACGTAATAAACGCCATCCCACAGGAAACCCATGTACTGTTGCGACTCCTCTGTAAGCCTCACATGGAAGAATCCGTTCGCTTGGTCCATAATAAATGCCGGATCCCCCACCTCTAGGATTTGTGGAAGCATTGTCACCGACTCGTAGGTAAACGGAATATCCTTACACCAAAGGTTAAGGAATCTTGCATCGTTGAGCTTTCTTGGTTTGGCTGGCTCCACTCCTACCGGCATAACAAGATGCGGGGGAGAGCATTCCCCTTCTTTGCCCCAGACTCTTATCGCTCCCCACCTGAGCTCGTCCTGTATCTTCCCAGAGATCCAGGGGATCAAATGATCCGGTATCGCATGATTCTTGAACTGCATCCTCGGGGGTGTTCTTGAGTCGAAACGAGCCCCTTCGTAAGTGCCTGAAAAATGTTGGAAGAAATCCAAGATGGAGTCTCCATTCTTTGCCCATTCTTTGACCAGCAATCCCATCTCTGATGATGTTACCACCGTGTCCCAGAACTGGGTACACTCATGGATAGTTCCCACCCGGAACTCCCCCGGATCCCTAGCTGGTGCGGAAAGGGGGTCCGGGACCAAATTACCACTGAGGGCATCAATTACTGAAGGGGCCAAGGTGTCCCGCCCTTGGGCTTCACATGGCCCTAAGGACTGTTGCCTGTCCATCACTTCCCGGGCACTGTCGAATCCTTTTACTGCCATGGTAATAAATGCAAGCGGGTCTCTCACACTTGTCGTAGCCGGCATGCCAGAATCCAGTGCGAAGTTGGCCAGGCTGTCAGCCAGTTTATTGTGGTCCCGTGCCACATGCTTGAATTTGAAAACACAATCCGGGCGCAAGGCCACGTGAGCTTTCCCAACGATAAGTAGTCTCTCCAAGTCTTTTGCGATAACGTTACGGGAGCCCGAGAATGCTGACACCACCAGCTCCGAGTCCCCAACAATTGTTGCTGTGGTCAAGTTCCATTCTATTGCTCTTTGGATTGCAATCACGGCCCCCACGAATTCTGCATAATTATTCGTCTTGGATCCAAGGCGCCCGTAGTCCCGGGTCCACTGTTGACCTTGTTCTGAGCAGAGTGCCACCCCGAACGAGGCTTGCCTCAAATCCGGCGACGCGTTAAAGCGGCATGCACCATCGAAGAAAAGCAATCCCTTCCGTGGGGCTGAGTTTGGCTCGTGTCCCTGTTCGAGACAACAACCACACCAGAGCACTCTTCCTTTCAGGAGAAATGCTCCTCGAAAATCGCACCCCGGTCTCTACCGGGCCCCAATCTTGTGGAAAGGGATGGACGATTTTCGAGCCTGGCCACTTCCGGTGTGCTACTCGTGTAGAGTAACCCACCCGTTGTGGTCAGTACTCTAACCGTCCAACATCCCCATGTTAAAGGGAGGCTTCTATGATGGACGGGACCAGGTGGTCCGTGCAGGCAAGATAATTGGCATTAATTGCCTGTATCCGCGAAGCACTCCAATTTGAGATATGCATCCCAAAGTCCGAAACCCAGTGTTCCGAAGCTGATCACGAAATCTAACGTAGAGCAAAAAAAGCAAATCCAAATATCGAAATCCAGGATCCCGAAGGCTGAAATCTGAAAATTTAACGTAGAGCAAAATCAGCGAAATCGAAATTTCGAAAATCTAACGTAGAGCAAAAAAACAAATCCAAAATTCGAAAATCCAGCATCCCGAAGACTGAAAACTGAAAATCTAACGTAGAGCAAAATCAGCCAAATCGAAATTTCGAAATCTAACGTAGAGCAAAAATACCAAATCCAAAATTCGAAAAATCCAGCATCCCGAAGACTGAAATCTGAAAATCTAACGTAGAGCAAAATCAGCCAAATCGACATTTCGAAAATCTAACGTAGAGCAAATTCACAAAAATGCAAAATTAACTTATCAAGCAGATCCATATCACATGCAACAATGCATTTCAATTTGGTATTTAAACCTGGAATCTGATGTTACAAGGTAAGACAGGCATCCTGGCCCGCTCCCAAATATTGATACACTATATACATATTATACAGACCAGCATTCTGGCAACTTTTGACGATTCCTAAACAGGCTCCCTCTGAGGAGGTGGTGGCAACTGAGGCAACTGGTTCTGGTTATTCCTATTGTCATTCTTATTTCGTTTGTCCACCCAAGTCACATTGATGGATCCATCCTTGTTCAACGCATAAGGGGACTTGCAGTCCCGCAGCATATGTGACCCCTGGCATTTCGGGCATTTGGCATTACCATCTGCAGGGGCTCCCGGTTTTGCAGTAACATGCTTAGTGGCTCCTGATAACGAGGCCTTCTTGGATTGGGTTTTAATGAACATCTGCAATTCTGACTCGTGCGCATCATCCTTCTCGCACTCTGGAACTGTAGCCCTTATTTGTTGATGTGCAAACAGGGCAATGTGATTGTCCGGCAAGGACGCATCCCTAGTACCTCCTGCCAACTCCCTCTCGATGAGAGTGGCAAGGGAATACAAGGACTGAGGAGTCTCCGGCTCCCTCGAACTGGCTCCCGGCAAACCAAAAGCAGCTGCCACCTTTCGCATCAGCTTCGGTATCTCCGGCACCGATTTCCCCGGGGTCAGGCACCAGTCCAACAGCTCGCTTCTCAATCGGTGTGCTTTCAACCAGTTGGAGACCCCCTTGGTCTCCTCTTGCATGGATCTTTGGAGCACCGAGTCCACGTACGCCTGAATGTCGAATCCCGGCGTCACCGATGATGCCAATCCCAAGGGAGCCTGCTCCCTCATGCCACCATCCATCTTCATTTACTTGAGGTTGAGGAAACACTCACATATCGTCCTTTGCCTCGATACAAACATGCATAATAATGTGTTACAACAGTAGCATCTTCTCGCCCCCACTCTGATAATGCACGTAATGCAATAATCATAAGGGGTCATAATCTGAGGCAATCACATCACCCTCCCTAATCATTATTTCCAGCATCAGCTTGTCACGAGCATGCAATCTTTCATCGACCGGATCAAAGAAATTTTCATACCTATCCTCACATCGAACAAAGCAATCATAGTCATCATAAATGCAGTACTTATTGTCCAACATCACAGCAACTATTTCGTCATAATTAGAGCAACTTCATCATCATGATAACAGCATTAATTTCAATCCTATTTTCAGCAATCCTCACAGCAATTCAAGTTGTAATATAACAAATTCATATTCTCAATATAAACAAATTCATATTTTCAAATAGCATTCATCTCAATTGCAGCAATTATTTATCATCATAATAACAGCAAACAATTTCGATCCTAATCACAACAATTAATGCCAAAATTTTGAAACAATGCAACAATCAGGAAATTACAACTCTCATGCAAGATTGCCCTCAGAAAAATAATACAACTATATCTACCACAGATATGTGAATCTGTCCTCCCCGTATGGGAGTTCATCCACAATCAGCACAGATCTACACAATGGACATCTGACTACTTTTCTATAGGTCATGGTGAAAACAGCATGTATTGCTGCTGGCTGGACCAAGCTGGTCAAATGGTACATTTCATCCAGGCCATCGAAACAGGCTACATGATAGTGGTGATTGCATGCAGTTGACACACACGGCATTTCTCCTAGCAGGCTGGCTAGGCAAATGGCACAATCATCTCCCACCGTTGGGGCAGTCAGAGTTCTTGTGAGCACCACTTCATCATCAGCCTCCCGAGCCTGCAATATCAACCAATTTTTGTCAAGAAGGCCCATAACCAGGAGCTTACATCCGACCAGATATTTTGGAACCAATTGTCCACATAAACAACCCCCACGGGGTACAATGTCCCTCCAAGAGGAGATACCTCACAGATTGAGGATTTTAGACAACAAAACCCCCACGGGGTACATACTCTTCCAAGAAGAGCCTCACTCAGTGTGAGGATAACCAAGTTCTTGTTGTTCCCACGGGACACAAGCAGCATTTTAAATTCAAACTTTTTAAAGCAAGTCAAACTTTTTAAATTGGCAGGCTACAAACAGCAGCATAAAAGTTTACAAGAACCAAATTTCACCACCTAGGAAGCGCCCACAAGCCCAGGCACTGCGCTCCTAGATTACTGCAAGGGCCCTAACTAATTACTCTTTGTGACAAGGACGGGGACCGGACTATTCTAAAAGAGGGGAAGAATTCCTAACTAGTGAAACGGGTTGAACAGGCTGATTAAGTTTGTATCAAACTACAGGGAAGGAGAAGGCCCTAGCAAATTAAACCGAAACGAATTCAAATTTCTAAAGGAAAAGGAGAGGTCAAGCAGGAGCGCTCGGGCTAGCTACCTGGGCTGGTTGCAGAGGTTCTTGTGCTTGGCTTGCGGGGGGGTCGAGGCCAGAGAAAAGACCTTGCTCCGCATTCGGGTCCGTGTGCGGGCCGAACCCCGGCGGGTACGTCGGGGTCTGCGCGGCTCCCGGCCGGACGTACAACGGGGACGGGGGCCGCCGGGGGCCCGTGCCCTCGGTGACAGGGACAACTGGAGGCGTTTGGTGTCCCGATTCCCGGGACACCAAGTCAGTCGGGACGTCCCCCATTGGCGGGGGGACCGGCCCCCCCGCGTTCAGATCAGTACGCGGGGTCAAAGTCACAGGTGTAGCCATATCCCCCGTCGGGGGCGTACGTGACCTCTCCAGCACCTCGCGGAAGCTCTCCAAATTCCGAACCATAGTTGCTCTGGACTGGTTGTTCGACACCTCCAGACCGGGGACCTTGGCACAGATCTTCCGAAGGTGCTCGGTCTTAAAGATCGAGGGGTTCAAAAGTAATTCCTTGCTAGGCAGCACGAAGAAGTTAAGTCCAGTAAAGGCGTTCACCGTCAAGTCGGGAATAGTCAGCCTTTCCTCCGTCGCGTGGTGGACTTCATCGCGGGACGCCTGCGGACGGAGAGGGAGGCTGGCCCCCCCCGCAACATCCTCCGCCAAGGACGTTCTCTGCAGCACATTTCTTGCCGGAGGAGGAGAGTCAGCGCGTCCAGGGGCAGCTTGGTCGCCAAACGACAATTCCTGCAACAAGGACGGTCCGGACGGCGACTCCGGCGTTTCAACATTTTCTCGGGACCACCTTTCCCCCGCGTCGACCACCTCGTCACCGTCTTCAGATTCATTAAGACCCAACGAGCGAAAGATTGCGGGCTCCTCCCGCGGAGGGGAGACCCGCGGAGCCGAGGTCGCTGCATTAAACGCGGACGACATAACGTTGGGCACGGAATTCTCATCAAGCTGACGGGGCCGTGCGCTGCGGGAGGCGCGGGTCGCCCTCCGCAAATCAGAACTAGTAGCGATTGCTGCGGAACTCATGATTGTAAGAAGAAAACTTGCGTTAGGAAACGGAGAAGAAAGACGCAGCACTCGTCAGCAGGTAGGAAAAGTGAAGTATTTTCACCAATTTCCGACTTAAGAGCGACACTCTGCGACACTTGGACTTCGAAGCTGGAGGTGAACCGCCACTTCGCGATTCTCCATTTCCGCGATCCGAGGAGTGAGATCGGACGATCCGTCTCCTGAATGACGGTCATCACTGATGACGGAAGGAAAGTCGGCGATCAACAGTTGTAGAGGCTGTAATAAGGGTACACCTGCCTGTGGCAAATCTAAAGCCACAAAACTCTTGCGCTGGTCCCTTCGCCTCTTAACTCCGTAGGCGGAAGGCTATCGAAGTCTGATTCGGCAGCAATATACATTTGCCCAGATCTTCACACATTTTGTCCAAAGCACAATGCGGGGTCACATGAACACGCGGTGTCGATCTTCACTGTCCTTACGAGCTCCGAACGCCATATTCTCCGCGCCTACCAGGTACTCGTCCTTGAGGTCCTCATTGTGGCCATTTCCAACCGTCGGGCGTGTTGGGTGTTTCCAACGATCAAGGCTCCGAGGGGAGTTTGCCCTCCCTGAAACCTTTTCCTCGTCACATGAAATTCGCATACTTCAAGCCATTCCTTTTGTATTATGGCGTACGTTGGTCTCGCGTCGAGGAGTCGGGCCGCCCTCGCAGACTTGAACTGCACGCTTACCCCTCAACTCATTCAAACGTTGTGCACCTTTGTCAGTGTAAAGAGTGCGCTTAGTCGCGTGAAATCCTTCGGCGGCCAGCGACATGGAGAAACTTCTTCCGGTGCGCTAACGCATGAGCCCTCGACTTAGCTGCTGAGTGTCTTGGGGAAAGTGGCCGCTGCTCGCGCTTCTGCTGTCGGCCGCTCACAGATGTACAATCTCGACATTTGCAAGTACACGAACGCCGATTTCTGAGTTAGCCACGTTGTTATTTTTACCTGTGCTGATATCGGAGTTATTATGGTTTTGCATGCTCCGCGTGTGATGCAGCCACCTTTCATCGATCTCGACCATCACCTATGAGTATCCTACGGGCAGTGGACGAAGCGCGTGAAGCTGGACCGCAAGGTAAGCGCGTATTCTAACGTTCATCGCAGCGCTGCCCTCAAGGCTTCCCAAATTCCTCTTTCGCGTCGGCAATGGGGGCTCATCACTTGACGATCATAAAACATGAAGCCATGGGGACGCAGGTGCTTTCGAAGAAGACACTTTAGCAGACGCGAGACGTGATCTATTTGACCGAATAGCACCGGTTTATGACGAGGTATGTACGTCATAGCGACTCTATGTGAGCATGCTTGGACTCCCAAATGCTCTCGGCGCTGCGCAGGCCTCTCGATAAGCCCTTTAAAGACAGAGGAGCCTTGCTTTGAGCAGAGTAGGTCAGAGTTGTACCAGGCTCAAGGAGAGGCGTTGCCAGGGTATCGCAGAGGTGCGCCAAGATCAAGGGGAGGTGTTGCCAAGGTATCGCAGAAATGCACCAGACTCAAGGGGGGGGTGTTGCCAGGGTATCAAGGGTGGGTGTTATCAGGGTATGTCAAAATTGCATGAGGCTCAAGGAGGGGTGTTGCCAGGGTATGGCAGAAGTGCACAAGGCTCAAGGAGGGGTGTTGCAAGGGTATGGGAGAAGTGCAC
>LGRX02027196.1:0-20499 GCA_001247695.2 Cymbomonas tetramitiformis
GCTCGTCTAAAGGGGCAGGCATTTTGGTGGAAGAAGCTCAGTTTCTCCACAATGCCAAATCCATGGGTATGACGTTCTGGATTAACTTGGGCGGCTTGGCGGGGGAGGCGGAGTTCGACAAGGTGGACACGTATCTGCGCCTGATTATTCAGAAGGAGTTGTCAGTAAAAGAGGGGGGCCTGATGATAAGCCAGTTCAAGAAGGAACGCATGGTACAGAAGCACTTGGTGTCCGCGGCGGGATTGCAAACCTGGGACGCATTCAAGGCCGAGTTCACCCCCTACTGGAGCTCCCAAGAGAAAATCGAGTCGTTGATCGGCTGCTTACCTTCAACTCAGGGGGGAGCGCGCCGGGGGGGTCTGGGGAAGTTCCGCACGCGATCTTGAATTACGTCGAGAACGCGCGGGCGAATCTCCAAGAAGCGCAGGCGCCACGCGCGGGGCACATCCTAGGCTTGCAACAGGTCGAGGTGAAAGTCGACATCAAACTCTATCGGGAGGCGCGGACCGAGGGGCCGGAGCTGAAGGTTCCAGGAGAGGCAGGCCTTGAGGACGACGAGCCCACACATGAGACGAACGTGCCGATGTTCCCTCGTTGGAAGATCGTCAAGGGCAGCATGAGCGATATGAAGGACGTCCCGAGGCTGCCCTTCACGGGGACGATCATCGACTGCAATTACGCCCTTGACAAGGAGAAGACTCCCGACGCGATGACCAAGGAGGAGGTGCAACCGTTCCTGGAGTCTTTCAACGCCAAGACCACCGCCCCGGCATGGACTATCGCTATCTTTTGCGGTTTCGTCCAACAAAGCGATTTCCTGGAGGTGATTGACAATTACTGCTCCGGCCGCGCGGAGCGGTTCTTCTGGCACAAGCAGAACGTGAACATGAACCCCAACAGGACCGTGCGCTACAATGACGTTGAATGTGGCGTCCTGGGTACCATGTAAAGAGCGATGCCCAGGGGGAGTCTACTAAAAAGCCGGAGTGGATGTTCAACTTTGATACTGGAGAAGGTGAACGTGTGAGCCGCGCGTCACTTTTGCGCGGCTTCCCGGTTGTGCACCAGATGTTCAAACGCGACAACAAAGCCGTGAATAACCATCAGAAACCCCAAGCTCTATTGATGGAGCTGATCCAGTGCCACATGCTCGGTGACAATCCGGGCAAGATGGATGAGAACGGCCATCCACTCAACTGGATTCTCGACGCTTGCTGCGGCGTCGGCTCGACGTCCATGGCCGCCATGAGGTGTGGTATGAACGCGATCGGCTTCGACCACGACCAGTTCATGGTCAGCTCTGCGCAGCAACGGCTGATCAATTTCGACAACGAGCCCGATCAGGACGCCGAGACGAAGCCAAAACAGAAGAGCGAACCGACGGCGAAGGGCAAGGAAGCGGCCACTGCCGAATCTGAGGAAGAAGAGAATGATGAAGATGAGGAAGATGAGAATGATGAATAAAATAGTAGGATTTGTCGACCGCCCTGACTGATAGTATCAGTCATGCCTCGACGGTATAGGGTGAAAAGTACTCTACTCGTAAACATTTGAATAAAGAATGACACATGTATGCATATTTCGGTGTTTTCATTGTACGCATACTGCACTTTTCTACCGTGTTGCCTTTATGTATCCCTATTTCGCGCATAAATATCACTAAACCCTGATTTTTTTGAAATATATATAAATCCAAAAATGACATATGATAATATCATTTTCATCGAATAGTGTGTTAGTGGTTTATGGCAGAAGGTGCAGTCGCCGTTGGGCCCGCCGAGGTTGTCGCTGCACACGTTGGTCGGAGTGCGGGGCGTGGCTGCCGCGGGCTCCGTGTTGAAGGAGGATGTTGATGCCTGGCGTGTGAGCTGACCCAGGAGCTTCCGTCCAGCGGGGTTGAGGCCGGACGGGTCAAAGTCGCTGTCCGCGGGTCGCGGAGCCGGCAAGCGGAGGCGCGGGCTGACGCTCCTGGTGGTGGAGGTGCGTGGAGGGATCAGCGGCGGGGCAGGCAGACCGAGGTTGTGCTTGTTCTGGCCGGTGATCAGCATGTTGGCCAAAGTGGACTTGGTGGGCCCTTCCGCGTACGCCCCCACGTACTGGACCAGATTCTGCTGCTCCAGGTTTGCCTTCATGATTTTTGTCTCCATGGTTTTCAGTCTGGTGTGCACGTCCTGCGCGACGTCGGTCACCTCGGCGAGCGTGTACTCCTCGGTGACGTTCATAGCCTTACTGAACCGCTCTCGGACGATACCCGCGAGGTGCTTGGGCAACGCTTGCAGCATAAACAGGCCGGCCGTCTGGGGGTTGATCACCTTCTGCGTGGAATCGTGGGGCAAGTTGACGCGATCCATGAGCCTTACCAACCGGTCCCTGAGGGCGTTCGGGTCCTCGCCGGCCAGCATCTGCAGGTTCTTGATCTCGTCCTGGGCGGCCTCGGCGGACAAGTCTGCGCACTTCAGCCTCAGGAGGAAGAACAGTACGCGCCATGCGGCGTCCCAGTCGATGACCTGGCCGGTCAGCACCTGGAAGTGGTCTTCACGTGGGAATGTGATGGGCTCGCACATGTACCCGGTCTGCGGAGGGTACGACTCGGTCTCCTCCAAGATCAGCTGGGGCAACGTCTTGCTTGAGCTGTTGGGAGTCAGTACGAATCGGCTGACGGCGCGGGTGGCGTCCTCCGTGCTGTTGAAAATGGCGGGCAGGGAGCCGAACAATGTGCCTTTGAGCTTGTTGACCTCGTCGCGCGTGAGCTCCACGTCGCGGTTCGTGTTCTTTTCGAATACGAGGTTGCTGAGGAACGCGCTGAGCTCGTTGGCCAGATCGGTGAAATCGCCGTTGGACATGTTGCCCTTGGTGATGACGGGCAGTGACTTCGGTTTGGAGGTCATGTTAGTGGTTCAACCCCTGCACACGCCGACCTCACCCTTTAAAGTCCAGAAATTTTCAGGAGCGGTTTAGCGCTGTCTGCGCTGCTGCGGACCACGCTCGTGGTCAAACCCTGAAAATTTCAGGAGCGGTTTAGCGCTGTCTGCGCTGCTAAGGGCCACACTCGTGGTCAAATCCTGAAATTTTCAGGAGCGGTTTAGCGCTGTCTGCGCTGCTGAGGACCACGCTCGTGGTCAAATCCTGAAATTTTCAGGAGCGGTTTAGCGCTGTCTGCGCTGCTGAGGACCACGCTCGTGGTCAAATCCTGAAAATTTCAGGAGCGGTTTAGCGCTGTCTGCGCTGCTGAGGACCACGCTCGTGGTCAAATCCTGAAAATTTCAGGAGCGGTTTAGCGCTGTCTGCGCTGCTGAGGGCCACACTCGTGGTCAAATCCTGAAAATTTCAGGAGCGGTTTAGCGCTGTCTGTGCCAGGGAACAATAGCCCGGCCAAGCCATTCGATTGGCATATTGTATTTATGCATACTGGGGCAGTGAGATGGCAATGGGCTCGGAAGGGGACTCCCGAGCCATTGACTTCGTACTATGGGAGCGAAAGCCTGGACTTGATTATAGCTGGCAGCATATTATCGTACACCCTTCTGGTGCGCTACGCCGCTGGGAGCGTAATAGGGGCGGCGGCTGGTTTCTAGAAGACGCCACTCAGTTGAAGGCGCCGGTAGCGCCATTCTCATTACCGATCAGCCGCGTTGGGATCGCGTACTGGAATCCGACGATTGTGATTGACGATGACGAATATCGTGGAATTCCCTACAAGGGGCGTAAGCCTACACACTCAGCGCCTACGAACAGTGAAGATTCGGGTACAGGCGCTGTGTCCTGGAGTAAGGAGAAGTTACCAGATTCTGATGACAATGATGGCGCAGGTGTCACTAACAGTAAGGAGAAGCTACCAGATTCGGATGACAAAGATGACGCGGGTGTCATATATGACATGGACACTGCCAGTCCGAAATGGGAGCCAACTTCGCCTGAATATGATGACACCGAGGATGACGTCAGCGAGTTCGATGACTTGGTAGCAGACGATGTTGAAGAACAAGCTGAAGCTCGAAGGTTGAAGAGACTGGGACTGCAATTGATCATGGATGAGAAGGGGGAACTTCACTGGGTACCAAAGGGCACCTCCCCGACCTCACCTGTTCAGCCCGATGATCAGCCTATTACCGAGCAGAAGTCTGAGGCCATATCTGAGGATGCCCCAGCCTCTGTGGTGGAAACTGTTCATGTACCACCAAAGAAACCATATGGGTCGGATACTGGATTGACTTCAATGGTTGAGAATAAGGCTGGGGTGTCTGAAGAGACGAAGGGGCAATCTAAGAAATATCCGAGATGTTGGACACATGATTATATCACTCATTTGAAATGCACCATGAGCAGTGACAGTGATGAAGAAGAAGTGCTGGACGTGGCTCCTCGTAGAAAGAAGGCAAAGATCAGCAAGGGACAATGAAATCAACTGTCTTGATTAGGATTGTCCAAATGCAGATTCTCTGATTAGGATTTGTATAGGTGGCAGATGATGATATGCCAGCCGACATGGGACAGATCGATTAGAGATATGAATTGCGCGCCTTGAAAGTATAAGACATGAATATTGCCCATTTGGAGGTTGTCGTAACTTGAAGTAACTATTTGGAGGAGCTGTTGCTCAACCTGTTAATTTACTGGTCAATCTTTCCTGCCATAAAGATATTGCAATTGCTTGAATTGTAGCCTTGTTCAACTGTTTATCTAGAACATTGCAATTTTGTACACTGCAAAAATTGCCGACTACGGACCTGTGCCCCAAGATTGAAGCAGATTTACCTCTGACTGACCCTTGAGCTCCGGCTCGGATACAGTCACGTGCTCAAGAAGTCTTCACTTGGAAGTGGTATTGCTCTGCGCCCTTTTTGCCCCCTGACTTTCACCCTGCATGCAAACAGGCGATTTTCCAAAACTGTTATGCTGCAAAATGGTCAGAAAGTGGGAAAAGAAGCCGCCAGCAACTCAAATCTACCGGGATTAACAGCCAGATTGACCCGAACGGAGAGTGAAAAGTGGACCAGTGGTCAGATTGAGAAAAGAGGACCTCGGAGACAGTTTTAACGTAGACACAAAAATTCCAGACGTTTCTTGATAGTTTTTTGTCGTTTGGAACCTGGCCCCGAGACCTGGGTCCTCATAGATCGCTACATTTTAAATTGGGATGGCCAACCGGCACGGCAGAGCAAAATTAGACAAATTTGAGCCCATCAGACTACATAGAAGGAAACGGGAGCCCAGAAGGATAGTTTTCTATTTTTTTTTATTCTTTGAAGGAAAAAAATAGTCTCCAATACTGGGACCTGGCCAATTAGTCTGGATTGCTCCGGGATGGCCGCCAAGAAATTAGCCAAACTGCCGATCAACACTCCATTTTTGAAATTTGGCCACCAAAAACTGCATTTCACTCTGGAAAGCATATTTCGTTGTTCACCACGACTTCCACTGCTACGAGGAAATATTTTTCTGAGTGTTCCGGGGGGATTTGCCAAATTGGACAGATTTGACTTCCCCAACGGTCAGATTTACACTTTGCCACTCTTAATTTCAACATGATGCAAAACGCCAACACGGGACGCTCACCTCCAACGTCGCCTACGTCGACTCCCAGGCGTACAAGGGGACGACAGGCCAGCCAGCGCAGCACGAGAGGTGCTGCAGCCACTGGAACCATTGGCAAGGGGGCGAAGGGCACCTACAAGGCGCCCTCTCCGGGTCAGCCGCCACAGGCTGCGACAGCAGCAGGTGCGCCAAGCTTCCAGATACCCAAGAAGAAGTCGACCCTGTCAGCTGATGCTCCTGAGCTTAACAGCGTGACTCCTCTGGCTCTGGACTCTGGAACCGCTTGTGTGACACCTTCCCTGGAGGAGGCTGTAACGGTACCTAAACCGCGCCCTAATCCGCCCCTGCGTCATGCAAGAGCGGCGTCACCAAGGGTGCTGACTGTTGACACCCCTGGTGCAGGGCGAAACATGAGGGCGACTCCCCAGCGGTATGTCAACATGACCTCTCCTTCCCCTGGCATCCTGCGATTGCCAGGAAGCCGCGACCTGAGCCCTCCAGCTCCGCGCCAGCGAAGCCCGCCTCGGACTCGAGACCGGACCCCGCCACCACCGCGCTGCAGGAGCCCACCACGGACGCGCGACATGAGTCCTCCAGCTCCAAGACCGCGAAGTCCTTTGAACCCCTACAGGACTCCACACACTTGGTCTGGAGCTACGGTGATGACCTCCCCGCACGGCCAGCTGCCCACGCCATTCAGCGAGAACGCGCTGTGGGACAACCTCTACCGGCTGACCGACCACCTCGCGACCCGATCGCCGTGCGCGAAATGACCGAGGTCAAAATTGCAGCATGTGAGCAGGACATGCAGAATGAGGCGAATGAGCAGAAAGCAGGACTTCGTCAATTTCCCTCCCGCTCTGATGTGGCCAACTGGCGAAAGCGCCAGCAGCCGGGTGAGAATCTCGCCTGGACTCCGCGCCCTAACCAGGGGGGTGTGGGGGCAGCGGGGAGGTCAGAAGACACGCACCAAAGCATTGCTGGCGAACTCATGGCACACTCAATGCATCCAACTCCCTCCTCAACAAGCAACGGGGAGGTGGGGGCAGCGGGGAGGACAGGTGGCTCCGGCTTGACAGGTGGCCCACGCCACATAAGCATAGCATGTTCTGGGCATTCGCTGACATCGCCGCTTACGGAGAAGGTGAACGGTGACTCTCTGACCTCACCGATTACCGATACCGTTACGGAACCTAAGGTGATCGGTGACTCTATGGCAAGGTTATCGGTGACTTTCGAGTCCGAGAAAGACAGCGAGGCAACTTCATTGACGCCTTCACTGACTCAGGCGACTACGGAGGCAGCTACGGTTACGGATATGCTCGAGTCCCTGTTGAACAGCGAGTCCATACCTTTGACTACCTCGCTGACCTCAACAACTACGGATATGCCCGAGTCCCTGTTGAACCGCGAGTCCAGACCTTTGACTACCTCGCTGACCTCAACAACTACGGATATGCCCGAGTCCCTGTTGAACCGCGAGTCCAGACCTTTGACTACCTCGCTGACCTCAACAACTACGGAGCAGCCAGTCAGCTCAGTCAGTTACGCAGACCTCGCACTCAGGCGTAGCATTGGACTCGCAGCCTACCAGCCGCATCTTAACCGCAACCTACCAGTCATCGAACCCCCTTCTCAAGCAGATGTTCTCAGCAGAATTCCAGTCAGAAACTTACCTCTGAACTCAGACTCAGTGAACCAGCTTTCTCGCCGGGAGAGGCGCCATCAGAGATGGGAACAGAACCAGCAGCGCCTGGCAGAACAGCGCAGAGCACTCTTCTCTGACCCCGCCTCAGCCAGAACGCCCTCAGATGCCTCTGTCCCCGCACTGAACTCTCGGCATCAATCCCTAATGCAGAATCAGATGATGTTAGAGGTATCAGAGTACATGCAAAATCTGCATCAGCAAGTGCTCCAACACTATCCACATCTGACTTCAGATCTACCAGCAGTGGGCGCTCCACCTATGACGCCCTACCAGCACACCTTAGGATGGGCGAGCGGTTTACCAGGTGCACCGGCGCCAGCAGCTGGATCAGGTCCCTGGCTGGTACCAGCACCGGCTCAACCGGTTCCCGCACCGGCTCAACCGGCTCCAGCACCGGCCCAGCCGGCTCCGGCACCGGCTCATCCGGCGCCGGCACCATTTCAGCCAGATCCACCGGCTACCGGCTCATCGCCCTCTGACTCCGCTGAGCCTGATCAACCGTCACCAGGAAACTCGCCCCCGCCTTCAGACAATGGTGAACCACGACACAGGCGTCTAGACGTGTTGCTATGGACTTTAGAAGGAGCCTCCTTCTGGTTGAGAAATCACCTGTCCTCCTCCTCCGCAGTTACTGTCAGCCACGGCGCTGAGGCACAATACTCTTACCGACTGCCAACCATGCCTGGAAGCGCCAGTCACTTCATAACCGATACCAATCGGATTTGGATGACTATGCGGCACATCGGAGTGGACATCCAAGACCTGGCGCAGCATGGGTCAGTGCATACTCCTGTGCGCCTGACTGAGATTGAGGACGGTGACGCTTTCACTCTGGAAGTGGAGAAAACGCAAGTGGATGAAGCGCGGCGTTGCGCGGAAAGCCGTACTGGAACTCAGCAGAGACGCCTGCCCTTGTACTCATGGGTAACCATCGCGGAAAATGCCTTAGAGTCCGAGTTGACAGAATTTGACACCCTGGGACTCCAAATTTGGGCAGCATTTTCATCTTCCGAGGCGTACTTGTTTAGAGGAATGGCGGCTGGCAACCAACCAACTCCCGCCACAGTCCCGGCTAGACTGGGCGTCAATCGGTTTCCCTCTGGTGTTCCCAGCGCAGCAGAGTACAGATCGCCTGGAAATTCCTTGCCAGCGGCCCCGGGACTCCTGCCAGTAGACCAGCGCCTTTCTCAATTCCCGGGGCACCACGATCTTATGGGAGCGGCTTCCCCAAGTGATGTCTACCGAGAATCCAAGACAGTGGCTGATGTGCTCAAGCTGATCAGAGACATTCCTATGTACCCCTCCTCCGCTGACCTAATCACCACTGACGCAGATATTGCCGCGCTTCCACCTTTTTCTGAAGCGCTGGTCAATTTTCTGTCAATGGGCGTAGTCACCTTCGCCCTGGGTCGCATGAGTGCTTATCGCCTGGACCTAACCATGATCACCATGCCGGAGATCTTGAAGGAAGTGGCTCAACGCAAACTACAGCCGCGATCCCTAACTTTTCTCAAGCAAGGTGGAATGTTGAACTCGGAGGCCTGGAACCGGCGTTACGCCACTTTGGCGCCTTTCCTGGCCGACGTAGCCAGGAGCGTACTGGATGACATCGCGCTGGTAGGACTAGCGGGGACCGTGATGCGCATGGCGCAGCGACGAGAAGAGACTGCGCGTTTGTTCGCTACTCGTCTGGTATCCTGGCACGAGGTATTCCAGTTATTGGCAGACGCCATGCCCAACTGCCACGCCATCAGCCAACAGCAGCTATTATATCAGTTCTGGTCTGGACTGCGACTGAAGCAAGCTGTCATGGATCGCCTTATTGAGGATCGGTTGGATCTGCAAAGTCCGGCGGATTGGGAAAGCAATCATCCCGGATCCACCGCGCTGCAGCATATCATCACTGTGGCCACCAAATTGGAGCGCAGTGAAGCTCTGACCGCAGCACGAACCTCTCCCGTCTCTGCACCTGCGAACCGAAGTCCTGCCTGGAGGAATGGTCGCTCGTCCTCCAGACTTAACGCCGTGCAGGACGCTGGGGAGGAAGATGCTACTGACCTCGACCCCGCCGACCTCAGGGTGCAGCACGCCGTGCCGCCCAGTCCGGCGGGATTGACCAGGCCGCCACGCCGATGCTACGTCTGCAACTCTGACTCCCATTTATGGGCTAACTGTCCAGACGAGGCCAAGAAACGAGCCTGGATTGCTGACGCCCCAGCTCGTTTGGCACGCCGCCGCGCTGCAAATGAATCTCATATCGCAGCGCTGGAAACAGAATGGGAGGATTTGGAAGATGAAGCGGAAGCGCTGGAGTATTTTCAGAACGAGGAATCGGCCACAGCGTCCTCCTCGGGTCAGCAATCTGCGGAGGAGGAGGACTGAGTGTCTTCCTGCCGGCGGGACGCCGGCGACAGGGCGGTATGGGTAACCGCCCCTGGGCAAGGAGTACAGCCTTCGCCCTTAACCGGGGGAATATCCAGAAAGAGCCTCCGCCACCCCCCAACCCTCTGGCCGCTCGAGGGTACGGATTCACCTGGTCTGCCGATCAGAGGCGACAACGCCATCTCGACAGAACCAGAACCCTACGGGATGAACCCTCGTTGAACAGTACCGCTGTTTACACAGCGAACCTTTCCACTGAGCAGGGCCGGCGAGAACATCACTTGGTGTCCCGGCGCCATCAGCGGTCGCCACGGAGGTCACCCACTTCGTCGCCTGAGCGCTCCAAGCCTCCCGTTATGTTCAGTGTAGATCGCTCCCTTGGAACTGGTGATCGCCGTCGGGCTCCACAACGCGAGCGTGGCGAAACGCCCCGCGTTGACCCCACAGACCCTAACCCTAACCCTAACCCTAACCCTAACCCTAACCCTAACCCTGAGGCATCAGTACTGGCAGCACTGGATGAGGATGATGGTCAGGAAGAGGAGACCCAGTGGACCTTCAACCCACTCAACACCCCCTGGCGGAACACTCCTCGACCGCGGGTACCGAGAAAAGCTCCGGTGGAGCGTATGCGAGCCTTGAGGCAGCGGATTCAGGATGTAACGCTACCCGCGGTTTCACACCCTCTGGACGACAGTGGGGAGGAAGGGGGTGGAACTTCAAAAACTGGCCCAGCTTCAGAACCCCCACCTTTTAAACTTCGACCTGAGGTGTTTCCTTCGACGTCTCGACCAGCAGCGTGTCCAGCCTTGGCAGAGAGGGCGTCCTCAAGCGCAGAGCGCACTACGAGTGCAGCGCGCAAGCGCACTGGAAAACCTCGCAGCAGAACTCCGAAGACTGTACGAGACCGACTGCAGCATGAGGCAGAGGTTACGAGGTTGGGAGATGAATCACCAGGACTTCGAGCAGAGTCACTGGCGGATCGCACGCGTGCTTGGAGAGAGATGACGCACCCGGAGCACATGGCCGCGGCGGCGCTGGTAAAGAAGAATGAGAAATGGAGAGATGCATGGGTACCAGAAGGGTGGCGCAGATATCGCCGCCGCTGGTACAGATGGCATGGGAAGGTCACCCCTGACCTAACGATAACCGAAGGAGCAGTTCAGCTATCTCTGGAGACCGAGTGCGGTACTATCCCGGGTTCTGGTGGAGATGTAGGAATTCCAGACGCATGGTGCAGTCTATACAGGGTGCACCAATGGAACCAGCGAGAAAGGGAAGCAGCGGAGGAGGCTGCTCCCCTGGCTCTACCCTCAACAGCAAGTGGTGATTCACTCTCCCTGGACTCAGCGGAACCATCAGATGCGAATCCCGCGACAACTCTGGATTTGACCTTATCCCCATCCAGTTCTCAGCCCGCAACTTCTGGGGACATTTCTGACCTCGAGGACTCCCAGCGGTCGCTCAACTTCACGCAGCAGTTGATGGAGCGACAGCTGGCCAACGCCAGATCGGAGAACAATCCAAGTGTGCTGACAACGGTGACAGAAGGAGTGGAGCCGACTCCCCTGAAAACCATCCAGGAGGAAACCCACCTGGAACTGCTGCTGACCATTCAGAAACAGCAACGCCATCGTCTGCGGCCGATCCTGGAAGGTAATGAAGCAGTGGCAGCACCAGCGAACGTCACCAACGCCCAGGCGGCACCGCGGGAAGAAGAAACCCCCTCGTTCACTCAAAAGTCCGAACCAGAAGATAGCGCTGGGGAGGAAGAGGAGGGTAGATTTCCATCCAACCTCTTCGCTCTTACCCTCTGGAAAGCCGCACGCAGAGCCGCGCCAGACGACGCGCTCAGGGACAAGAGCGACGCGCTAAGGAGCGGCAGCTACAAGCAGATCGCGACCTGGAAGGTGGATGGTACTTTGGTCCGGATTCTCGTTCGCAGCCTGCACCACCGCGCACAAGACCTATCCGGTCTAAGCAGCGCGTACCTTTGCATCACCCAGTGCGAGCAGCCATCTGTGCACATCTGCGACGCGATGGTCAAGTAATGTGGAACCAGGGCAGTCAGCTGACTGCGATTCGGGACAAAGAGGGAACGCCTTGCTGAAGGGACAGCGAGTGCGCGTGCTGGTGGATTCGGGTGCCTCGGATGAATTCATCTCCAGTGAGTGCGTCAAGAGATTGAACCTCACAGTTCGCGCTAATGGGATGCCGCGGAACGTTACCCTCGCGGATGGGTCAGTGCAGACCTCTGCGCAAGTCGCTTACGGCAAGCTGACCGCCGAGACTTCCGAGGGGACTTACTCCGAGGTCATCAAGATGCGAGTACTTCCTTTGGGCATCAAGGTGGACATTGTACTCGGAGGAAGGTGGTTGAGACACCTCTCGCCGGTCACGCTGGACTATGATGGGTGGGGATCAGTCAAGTTTCGCCAGCATGGCAAATCCGTGCGGATACAGGGATGTTCGCCAGGGCGTAGCCCTACACGCAAAGGCGAGAGAACCGCGATGGCTCTGGAACCGATGGTAATGTTATCAGCGGCTCAAGCGACCAAGGAGATCAAAGCCTATCGGCGCAGATATGCGGGAATGGACAGTGCCGCGACACCCCACGACATCTTAGTGGCCTATGCGACACCTCTGGTAGGGACTTCGATGTTATCAGCGGTGGCCACCAGCGAGAATTTGGAGGACCCTTCAATCTCCCCGAGTGGAGAAAGAAGTTTCAGAAGCTGATCGAGTCCTTTTCACCTCGAGTAATTCGCGA
Organism: Cymbomonas tetramitiformis; assembly: GCA_001247695.2. Lineage (NCBI taxonomy): Eukaryota > Viridiplantae > Chlorophyta > Pyramimonadophyceae > Pyramimonadales > Pyramimonadaceae > Cymbomonas > Cymbomonas tetramitiformis. The sequence goes on from LGRX02027196.1 coordinate 12,396, forward strand.
AGCGCTGCCCAACTTTGACGCCCTGCGAAAAGATGAAGTGGCCCACGTGAGACTGCAAGAGGGATGGAATGGCATCGCGCCCGCTAAGAGGCCCTACAAGATGTCCATGGGGGAGCTGACTCAACTGCGAGAACGCCTGGATGAACTCCTGAGCAAGGGCTACATCAGACCTTCCTCAAGTCCGTTCGCTGCACCAGTGCTGATGGTTCCCAAACCTGGGAAACCTGAAGTACTCAGAATGGTCTGCGACTTCCGAGCCATCAACAGCCTGACTGTCAAGGACAAATATCCACTTCCCGACATTCAGCAGTTGTTCGACTCCATGCATGGGGCCAAGTACTTCTCCTCCTTCGATGCGGTCGATGGATTCTGGCAGATGGCTATGGCGTCCGAGGATGTGGAAAAGACGGCGTTCACTTCTCCCTATGGCTCGTATGAGTGGTTGGTGATGCCCATGGGGTTGACCAACAGTCCTTCCTGCTATCAGAGACGCATGCAGCGCGCTCTGGGACATCTTCCTTTTGTAAGAATATTCCTGGACGATTGTATCCTCTTCAGCAACACCTTGGAGGAGCATCTTTCCCATCTCCAGCAATTTCTCGAAGTCTGTGAGAACCAGGGTATCTACCTCAAAGAGTCTAAGTGTCAACTATTGCAGACCCAGATACGCTTTCTGGGGCACGTTATCTCACGGGAAGGAAGTCAACCTCAACATGACAAGTTGGCGGCCATCAGGGACTGGCCCGCTCTGGAAAACGCCACGCATGTGCGCCAATTTTTGGGGTTGGCTGGGTACTACCGGCGGTACATGCTGGGCTTCTCTGAAGTAGCACAACCCTTGACTCAGCTCACCAAAGGGGATGTCGCTTGGCTATGGGGACCCATGCAGCGTTGGGCTTTCGAGGAGATTAAGAAGGCGCTATGTTCTTCCCCCACTCTTGCGCTACCCGATATGAAAGCGGCGGCCGAAGGACGGCATCCTTTCGTGGTACAAACTGACGCCAGTGGAGTGGCACTAGGGGGAGTACTGATGCAAGACGTAGGAAATGGATTGCAACCTATCGCCTTTGAGAGCAGACAGTTTAATGGAGCCGAGCAGAACTACCATGCTGGCGAAAGAGAACTCTGCGCTCTCCATCACTGCACTACACAAACTTGGCGACACTACCTCATCTGGACTGAGTTCAAATTGCAGGGTGACCACAAGCCCCTAGTCTGGTTAATGGCACCCGGACAACCTCTCAGCCGACGCCAAGCCCGATGGTACATGGATCTAGTGGAGGTAGGGGTACCCGAGATGGAATACATCCCTGGGGCGCTACTCTGGGTTCCAGACGCGCTGTCCAGGCGACCCGACTACAAGGAAATTTCCGCGAGAGAAGGACTGGTAGAAGCTGGCTTTGTGCATCCGGTTACTGGGAAACCGCAGCGACCTCCCTCGGCCGCAGACACTGCCAGCAAGTTTCGACCTGCAGCTGGTAAAGAGTCCCGCCAAGGACGCGCCCCCCTGGGAGTGGTAGATCCCAACAAGTTGAAGGAGCGCAAGTCCAACAGCGCCAAGACCAAAGAGCCTGAACCAGTCCTCGCGTACAGTGGGACTCTCACCTGGATGGACTCCCCTCAACTCTGGATGGACGCCTTACATACCCTGCAGCTGGCCGAAACTGGGTACGAGAAAGCCACCCTGGCAGTTCAGACGCGCTCTGGCAAACTGACAGCATCCTCACCCCCTTCTCCCAGGAAGACCCCTGTTGATTTCTCAGCAACGCCGAAGTGCAGCGAGGCTTCAACCAGACTCCTGGAGCCCAGCGATCGACAGGACTGGAAGTTCCGGGCGGACATGTTCGACTTCTTGAGTCAAGAATATGGACCCTTCGAGGTGGACGCCTGTTGCGACTTGGGAGGAAAGAATCGTCAGGTCAACCGCTACTGGACGGACTGCTTGAAGGAAAACTGGCGAGGGTTGAACGTCTGGGGTAATCCTCCCTTCTCCTCCAACCATTTGACCATCGAGGCCGTACTGAGGAAATATGTGGAAGAATGGCGTCTGGACCCTGAGAATACTTCAGCTCTCTTCGTCCTTCCTGACTTTCAATCTCGCATGCCACAGTGGCGGCAGTTGTTCAGATCTGCAGGAATGAGAGTGGAGTACATTATTCCTACCCATGACGCTCAAGGAGAACCTGTGCAGATGTTCGCCGCCCCGGATGGAGCCCTTCTGGATCTGCCTTGGCCCCTGCTAGTGGTGTACGCCCCTCCAGCTCGACAGCGTGTCAAGCGGGAAAGGAAAACGAGTTCCCCCCCTCCTATCGTGCGTACTGGAGAAGCGGCCAGCGTTCGAGACCTGCATCAGCAGATATCAGGAGGCCAGTTCCTCAAAGCGCTGCAAGCGGAATATAGGCGACCTGGCCCCCTTCAGACTTTAAGGAAGGAAATCCAAGAAGCTCCGCATCAACGCACTCGTGACTTCTGCGTAGTGGGAGATGTGTTGTGGAGGGTGAGCGCTGGGCGCTATCAGTTGGTACTGGGAGATAGAAGATTCACCCCTCCGTGAGGTAGTGCTGCAAGAGGCGCATGCATCTGTTTCAGCTGGACACGCGGGCAGGGACAAAACTCTGGAACGAGTACTGCGACGCTTCTGGTGGAAAAGGGCAGCAGAAGATGTGGGACGCTGGGTTTCATCTTGCACTATCTGTCAAGCGGTGCGACCGAGAAATTCCTACCCGGATGGATTGCTGAACCCACACACTATTCCTACGCGACTATGGCAAGTGGTCAGTGTGGACTTTGTCACTGGACTGCCAGTCACGGCGCGGAATCGCGATGCCTTTGCTACTTTCACATGTAAGCTCAGCAAAATGGTTCACATCATCCCGTTGAACTTCCAGGACAGCTCCGCTGAGGTTATCGCTCGAATCTACTTCGACCACATCTGGAAACTACATGGCACCCCTATGAAGATTGTCTCTGACCGCGACCCTCGTTTTCAGGATGCTATGTGGAAGGAATTGATGAGACTTATGGGAACTAAAGTAGCCTCCACCACGCCTTACAACCCTCGTTCGGACGGACAAGCTGAACATACCAACCGCGTGGTAGAAGACATGCTAAGGTCCTTCGTAGGCAGCAATCCAGATAGAGGACTGGGATTTGTGGTGTGCCAACGTAGAGTTCGCCATAAACGATACGCGGAGCGATGTAACCGGCTTTACCCCGTTTGAGTTGGTCTTGGGGCACTCGCCTATGTCGCAACTGGACTTGTTCCTGCAAGCGGCGGCTGGACAACACTCCAAGCGTAAGGGTGGAGAAGGTACGGCACACGAGATGGCTAGTAAATTCGCGGCTCAACTAGAGGACGCCCGCACTAAGCTAGAACTGGCACAGCAACGCCAGCGACATCAGTTTGACCCGCGTCACACCGCCAAATCCTTTCAGTTGGGAGACTTGGTCTGGGTAGATGCCAAGCATCTCACGGAAAATATCATGAACCGCGAATCCTTCAGGAAGCTGGGACCTCGCCGGCACGGGCCCTTACCCATCACCGAGAGGTTCTTCAGCGACCAGCAGCGAGAGCTACCCGAAATTGACAGAGGTGCTCCGGTGGCTTACCGGCTCAAGTTACCCCCTAAATGGCGTATCCACGATGTTTTTGCGCAACATCGCCTCAAGGAATACCGCACCGCGGATGAAGCCTTTGCGCTGCGTCGACAAATACCTACTCCTGCCAAGGTTCTCGTGGATGGACAATCCCAGACCCATGTGTCTAAGATTCTGGCTCGAAGAGTGAAACCTATGAAAGGAGGCAAGGAAGTAGAAGAATTTCTGGTTCGCTGGACTGGGTACTCTAACGCTCATGACTCCTGGAAGACCCGTGAGTCGTTGAACTACGGGGGTGAACTCGAACAGCTCACGGAGTTCGAACACCTGAGACTATCACGAGAAGGACAAGCCCGGGAAAAAGACTTACAGGAGGTCAGAATGCAGCGGAAGCAAAGGCGGGAACGCGTCGGAGCTTTAACTTTCCTGGACACCTCTGATGAAGTAAAACTCACTTCTCTGGACAACTGCCTACCTTGGGAACAATACTGTCGCTCCGCTGACGCCTTTGTGACGCATCTAGCTCTTCTGGGCTCTGGGGTCTCGACACGCGAGTTGCGACTACTAGTCCTTTTCAGTGGTACAGGAAGTGTGGAGAGAAGTTTCCTGTCATGTTATCCGAAGAGCACTGTGGTCACCGTCGATCATGATCCTCGATGGCAACCTACCTACGCTGAGAAGGTTCAGGACTGGGACTTCAAGCGTTATGCACCTGGTTACTTTGACGTCATCTGGGCTAGTCCACCGTGCACCGAATACAGTCAGGCTAAGACCACTGGGGTGCGACAACTGCGACAGGCTGATGCTTGTGTACGCCGAACGCTCCAAATTTTTGACTTTCTCAAACCCCAGCATTGGTTTATGGAAAATCCGATGGGCAGGTTTGCTTTTGCGCTGCGATTTCGACCCGTAGTTCGCCGGTTACCTACCCCGTTGTATTGCTCTTACTGTATGTATGGTACTGGCTATCGCAAGCCTACTTGCATCTGGACGCAGTCGCCTCCTCCAGTGGATCTACGGTACTGCACGATGGATACTCCTTGTCTTCACCAACAGACTCTGGGATCACATCCGGAAACTGCTCAGCTGGGACCTCATCCAGGGCAACAAGGAGCGGGAGTTTCCACTGCTGTATACCCTCTGCCCGCTGGATTGCTTCGTCAACTCTTCGAGCACCTGTTCGATCAGAAAAGCATATCACGCATCCATAAGCATGGCTGATCTGTGTCTGGATCTTAGCTGCTGTACAAATGACTCTGAGTTATCATCTCTTTGTACTAACAAGCTAAGAGGGGAGGAGTTGTGCCAGGGAACAATAGCCCGGCCAAGCCATTCGATTGGCATATTGTATTTACGCGTACTGGGGCAGTGAGATGGCAATGGGCTCGGAAGGGGACTCCCGAGCCATTGACTTCGTACTATGGGGAGCGAAAGCCTGGACTTGATTATAGCTGGCAGCATATTATCGTACACCCTTCTGGTGCGCTACGCCGCTGGGAGCGTAATAGGGGCGGCGGCTGGTTTCTAGAAGACGCCACTCAGTTGAAGGCTCCGGTAGCGCCATTCTCATTACCGATTAGCCGCGTTGGGATCGCGTACTGGAATCCGACGATTGTGATTGACGATGACGAATATCATGGAATTCCCTACCAGGGGCGTAAGCCTACACACTCAGCGTCTACGAACAGTGAAGATTCGGGTACAGGCGCTGTGTTCTGGAGTAAGGAGAAGTTACCAGATTCTGATGACAATGATGACGCAGGTGTCACTAACAGTAAGGAGAAGCTACCAGATTCGGATGACAAAGATGACGCGGGTGTCATACATGACATGGACACTGCCAGTCCGAAATGGGAGCCAACTTCGCCTGAATATGGTGACACCGAGGATGACGTCAGCGAGTTCGATGACTTGGTAGCTGACGATGCTGAAGAACAAGCTGAAGCTCGAAGGTTGAAGAGACTGGCACTGCAATTGATCATGGATGAGAAGGGTGAACTTCACTGGGTACCAAAGGGCACCTCCCCGACCTCACCTGTTCAGCCCGATGATCAGCCTATTACCGAGCAGAAGTCTGAGGCCATATCTGAGGATGCCCCAGCCTCTGTGGTGGAGACTGTTCATGCACCACCAAAGAAACCTTATGGGTCAGATACTGGATTGACTTCAATGGGTGAGAATAAGGCTGGGGTGTCTGAAGAGACGAAGAGGCAACCTAGGAAATATCCGAGATATTGGACACATGAGTATATAACTCAATTGAAATGCTCCATAAGCAGTGACAGTGATGAAGAAGAAGTGCTTGACGTGGCTCCTCGTAGGAAGAAAGCAAAGATCAGCAAGGGACAATGAAATCAACTGTCTTGATTAGGATTGTCCAAATGCAGATTCTCTGATTAGTATTTGTATAGGTGGCAGATGATGATATGCCAGCCGACATGGGACAGATCGATTAGAGAATATGAACTGCGCGCCTTGAAAGTATAAGACTTGAATATTGCCCATTTGGGGGCGGTTCTAACTTGAAGTAACTATTTGGAGGAGCTGTTGCTCAACCTGTAATTTACTGGTCAATCTTTCCTGCCATAAAGATATTGCAATTGCTTGAATTGTAGCCTTGTTCATGAAGTGCATCACGCGCCTCAGACCAACCCAGTTGGGGGTTCCAGTCATTGTTCATAAATCTCAAATGCGACCAATGTTCCATCATCACCTCGCTGATGACCCCAGTACCCGCCCATGGGTCCCATACGCCATCAACGGACTTCCAGTCCACCTCTGTCGCCAAGCGTCTCACCTCTGATGGCACAGTGATGATAAGCTCAAGACCCCACTGTAGTGCGCTAGCCTGGCGCACCTGAGCCTTAGTCATATGTCTCAATTCTCCTCGCTTCTCGATCTCTTCTTCAGCCAAGGCAGGCACTAGAGGTGTATCCCTCAATTGCCTTGCTCTTGTCTTCTGCTCCCGGTACTTCTTGCTCAGCACAGTACGGTGCCCTTCATTCCAATGCCCCGGCATGAATATTCACACAACCTCAGAAAGTTTGTCTTGCCTGCCCCAGTCCACCTGGTCTGGCATATAAAGAAACAGATCCTCCTCTTCCAACATCATCTCCCTGGATGAGATCGCCTGCCATGGCTGGGACTTACTTCCCTTCACCACGCGTCGAGGACCCACGTCTGCTGGCAGCAGACGCATGTCTGGGGACAATTTCTCGTTCAGCTGTTGCTCCTTCATCCCCAGCCTGTCCTCCAAGACGCAAGAGACCTTAGTCTCCTGGGTCTGCACCTCAGCGCTAGCAGCTTGCCTCCCCGTGCCTGAGCACCTGGGACACAACCACTCGCCCTCCGGTACCTCTGATAATGATGGGGTAAGGCACCACAGATGATAACCCTTGTTGCACGTGTCGCACAACAACATCTCTGCTTCCCCATCAGCTTTCTTGCACACTTCACACGCAAGATGTCTACTGGACACGGCTGCGCTGCAGTCATACTGATCTTTGACCTGCAGATGACATGGCGCAATACTCTGCACAGTACTCTTCTCCTTGAGCTTGGCGGCGTCTTCGAGCACTACCACGCCATCTCGCTGTATCTTGACCAACTTGAGGATGGCGGACTTGGTAGCCACTTCCATACCACTGCGGGGCTGCTGCCTGATGTACACGAAGTCTCCCACCTTAAACTGATGTGGCTTGGGTTCATACCCACCACCCCTTCTGCCTTCATAATGCAGGGTGTCGCGATGCTGCGCAACCTCCAGACTGCAGCCAGCATGCACCATCAGTCGCCTTACCACCTGAGCTCTCTGCAATAGATCCTTGACCCGGTGGTCCTTGTCGTCACTCACCTCCAGATCGAAGTCCAGGTTAGGTGCCCGCTTTAGATCAGGCGGTACCACTGCCTCCTGAGCAAACAGTAGGGTGAACGGTGCCACTCCTGTGGACTCCTGCCGGGCTGCGTTGTAGCTCAGCACCAATGGCTAGAGTTGTTCATCCCACTCGTAGTCGAGACCCTTCTCCAAGGCGAGCTTCTTGAAGCAGAACTTGATCGTGCGCACCACCCGCCCAGTGAGCCCATTGCCCTCTGGTGAGTCTGGTGAGGTGACCCTCCTATCTATCAGACAGTCCCTACACAGCTGCTCAAATTCACCCTCGAACTCATTGCCTCCATCCACCAGGCACTCAGCTGGCGCCCCAAAGACAGCCAGCACATGGTTGCGGAACGCTGCCGCGATGGTGCTTGCTTCTTTGTTGGGGATGGGCACGCAGACTACAAATCTGGTGTAGTGCTCGGTCATGATGAGCACCCTGCTGTTGCCCGACCTCGTCACTCTCCTCCAAAGCCACGCCAAGTCCAGTGACCAACGATACATGAACGATACAATCTCCAAGGGGGACAAGGCTGCCTCCTCTCTTGCGTAATGGGTCGTCACCCGCTTGCATGTCTCACACTGAGTGACCACTGCCTCTACGTCCTTCTTGAGGTCAGCCCACCAATGTCG